>CM076574.1:28903945-29056689 GCA_034641835.2 Pinus albicaulis | reverse complement strand
GGATTTCTGATAAAGCTAAAGCCGACCTGTCTGCAATCGGAGATTGGTTTGGGGAGGAAAAATTTACTTACATCAGGGTTTTTGGTAGTATAGTGGAGCCGCATGTTCTTTCGCTTTTTGTTCCAGACAAACTTCTCGCTCAAGAAGTTTCTTATCAATTGACAATTGAAGGTATATCCAGGTCTTTGAACAACAGTAAGAAGAAAATGTGGCCTCAATTCCCACTCAATTGTGGTCATTTCACTCTAAATGATTTCAAGCATGCAGAGAAGGAAGTCTTCAAGATAAGAGGTTGTAAATTTGCAACCATTCCTGGAAGACAATATGATCCAAAAAAAGATAGCATTCGATGTCACTGCTTCAGTTTCAATTGCTCGTTTCGAGCATGAACCAGATATGTTTGATGATTTGTTTGTTTCATTAGATAATTTTCACCATGATTTTTGACATGAAATCACAAATTTCAACGGAGAAATAAATAATTTTTCTTGTTAGAAACTTGAGATATTGTTGAGAGTTGTTGGATATTTGAAATTCAAACCCAAGGTCAGCAGTTCAGATTCATTGTGAAAGACGATATCAGGCAAATCTTCTCTGTTGTCCAATAACATTTATTATTACAGCAGCCTCTAAAGTCATCTGTGTGACATTACGTGTCCAAGGAATCTTTGATCTGATCTTGAATCAGAGTTCAATGAGGTCAGAGTCATTAGATATCATAAGCAGAAATGTAAATCAGACAATGTGCACCAATCAAAGGATGAATCAGGATGAAAAATAAAATGAAACATGATCAGAAAGAAAAAGCAGCCAGGAATTGTGGTTCTTCATCATGCCAAAGGTTTCTATCATGAATAGTATCAAGAAACAATAGCAATCAGGTGCATTGGGACTTGGTTAGTGAGATATGGATGAAGACATCAGGCAGCAGGATGTTGAAATCATTCTTGAACATCCTACAGGGCATATTGTATTAAAAGTTGAGGAGATCCCTCCTTTGGATGTATTTTACAGCCCTAAACATAAGGCTGTTGTTAAAAGACAAAGAAAGAAAAGAAAAACAGAACAGGGCATATTTTCTACTCCATCAGAGGAATTTATGAATATTGTTTATAAGAACAATGAAATGAATCCATTTGAAGACCTCACGAAATTGTCCCAGTATACAGGAGCTTATATTGCTGCAACAGTGGATAAAGTTGTAGAAGTTTCTCAACTAATAACTCAGAAAGATCTTCACATAGCTTCACTGGAAGAACAAGCTAAGGAGAATCAGCAACTGATTAGCCAATTGCAACAACAACTACAGGATCAGACATTCAGGTCTAAAGAATTGGAGAAACAGCTTGC
This sequence comes from Pinus albicaulis, assembly GCA_034641835.2. NCBI lineage: Eukaryota > Viridiplantae > Streptophyta > Pinopsida > Pinales > Pinaceae > Pinus > Pinus albicaulis. The sequence goes on along the minus strand of CM076574.1, from coordinate 29,055,339 downwards.
TGAAGAAAAGAAGAAGGTTGATGAAAAGCTTTTAGGAAAACAAAAGCAGCTAAATGAAGAAATTTCTAAGTTACAAAGTCTGCTACAAAATGAGGAAAATGCAAAAATGATTCAAGAAAAGGAATTTCAAGCAACTTTGGATAAGTTTAAAGATTACCCAAAGTTAAATGAATTCAAATCAGAAGCCCTCGAGGCTAATAAACTATTGACTCAGCAGTTAATTGAATTTTGCTCAAAACTGTCACAAGCAGAACCTTTTTGTGATATTACTTCATCTTTGATCCAAAATGTATTAGTTGCTAACTCTTAGACAGAAAGAAATGATGCCGATGAAAGATTTCGTTTCTCAAGCGTGGGACATAGAAAAGGAAAGAAATAAATCTTCTAGGATAGAGAAAAACACAAAAGAAATCTTATTTCTGGAGAATTCTAACATCCAAATTTTTAAAGCCCAGAGAGGAGGCATGTCAAGGGAAGAAGTACTAATTGAATAATTCACGCAATTCACAAATATTTCATTATATAAGGTAATCTCATTTAGTGTGTTCCTGGCAGTTTGCCAAAAATAAAAGAAACTGAAGACAGGTGGAGAGAAGAAATGGAAAGGAAAAGTCAACAAATCGGCAAACTTCAAACAATATCCTGGGACAGTATGTGGACTCATTTGATCAAACCAAACAATCAACAGACAGCTATCAAATTTCTATCAAACGATGTCGATTGTCTAATTCCAGAATTTTCCGATGCCACCTATGCTGGACAGTTGCATTCTGAGATGAGTCATCCACCAAGACTCCGAGATATGTTGAACATTTGCAACTTGGCTTCATCAAGCGAGAGAGAAGAACAATGAGTCGGTTTTATTCAAGATAGCATTTCAGTTTTAATTTGATAGATTGTAGCAGTAGTATTAGGATTTTGTTATGTAATTTATTATTTAAATCCCTCTCATGCATTTAGAGAAGGATCGGAAGTTGTAATATTTTTGGGATTTGGAGCTAACATTTCTGTTCTTCATTCCTTATTTTATTTATATGAAAGATCACATCTGGTGATTTTTGTGCTCAAAATTATCTTTGAAGTGTTGCATTTTTGTGCCTTTGGATTTAATTTTACATCGGAGTTACTAGATCAGAGTATCACATTTCGTTTGATAGTCTGCAAGATGAATGAGGTATTTTTATCTGTTCACTGTTGATTTTCTCTGTTATATGGTATTCATTTGAAGAATTTTCTATCATTTATATATTTGAATTTCATAATATTTCCTTTTATATTATCATTTCTGAGTATAATTGGAATGTTATCATTTATAGGCATATATGAATGGTATATAATGATGAATGCAATATGTTAATATAACTCTGTTTAATTTCTTAAACAGAGTTATCTTTATTCGTTTCTGCACATTTCAATTTAATTAATAATACATTTTCATGGTTATTATTAGATTGAAACAATCTTAAGTTGTATTCACATATAGTTACCCGGGTTAAGATTAGAATTTCTTTATCAATATTTAGCTTAGATTAGATAGTTTTATTTCGGTTAATTTAGTCCTATTTTCACCCATCCAATTCAATCCATTTAGTTATAAGGAAACTGGTCCTTTAAATCCAGTCGGAGCCACCATCCCAAACGGAAAAGGAAGTACGTCTTAAGGTCAGGCAGGGTGGTTTTCTAATGTTAGAAGCGAAGAGATTTTCTAGGTTTCAGCAGAGCCTGAGCTTAGAGCATCAACAGAGAGACGATTGATAATGTTGAAGAATAACCCAAATAGAGTGCTAATCAAAGGAAGTTGATCTATCCATTCTAAAGTCATTTTTACAGACATGTATGAAGTTTCTAAGGGATCAGAAAGTTGTGGAAGTATGGTAGGAGCTGATTGACAACTATGCTGAAAAAGAAGAACCACGACTGGAACAATGTATAGTAAGTAAGGTCTACAAAAATAATAAGAGAACCGATAGAGAAATGTGGTTAACTGTGCATATCGATGATTATGAAATGGACCAAGTCATCCTTGATCTTGGATTAGATGCCAATTTTTTTCCAAAACAATGATGGGAACGGATGGGGAGATCAAAGCTGCAATGTTCACCAATTCAACTAAGAAAGGAAAATCAACAGAAGATTATTCTTATGGGTTGATTGCATTGCATTAGCGTAGATATTGATGGTGCAAGTGTATTGTCAGACTTTGAAGTCATTGAAATTGTTGATGATAGCAATCTATATCCTACTTTTCTTGGATTTGATTGGGCTTATGACATGGATGCCAATAAACCTGAAAAATAGATAGATGGTGTTTGAGAAGAATCGTACTAAGGTTTTTTTTCATTTGGATCCCTCTGAAGGCGCATGATATTTAGAACTTGACCAGAATGAATATGGTGATATCAACAATATCTATAAGATCACTACGCATGATGAAGATTGGATCAATCCTACCGTGATGAAAGGATAAGTTGGGATCACGAAAGTTCTTGTGTTTAAGACTCTGACAAAGAATTAGAGCATTGGAAGAACCGATTGCATGAAGTTTCCACTAAGTGGTGCAAAAGAGTTACCAAATCGTTTTGTTGCATCACATCGGAGGTACGTGACTTGCCATTTATGATGGCACTGGAGATGCTGATTTATTTCTGGATGAACTTGAAAAAAATGTGCCTAAGGAGTAATGATATGAAGCTTTGGACTTTGCTTTGAGGTCCACCACAACCAAATGGTGTGACATGCATAGAGAAGGCTTAGGAGGATGGAAGAAATATTTCATACTGATGAGGCTCGGGGTTGGTCATGTAAATATTAGGGTCATGGAGAAGTAAAATGGTAGGGATGACCCTCGCAAGAATTGTCTCACTAGACTATGGCCTGGGGCAATGAACCTAAACCTGAATGGGTGCATATATTCTTTCATACCTTGGATACGATACCTTAGTAGTGGTATCTTGAAACGGAGTTGTGCCATGGCACCACAAATTGGTATGAGATGAAATAAGGTTTCTTATTGACTTATAATTTCACAGATGGTTGGGATTTTATTAACGATTATATTCAGGAAGTCAGAGTAGTAGTATTTTGAATTACCACTGAGCCTACGACTTCACTATAGTATGACTAGGTTGCACAGTTGAAAGAAGCATGAGAATGTTACAACCTGACTGTAAAAGAAGGCGAGGAGGATATGCGCAATGTCAATATTCCTGAATTAGAAGGAAAACGCAAGGTTGCAGGTCCTATAGTAGAGATGTCAGCCATAACACAACCTGTAAGAACTCAGCAAGTCAACATAGGTGTGTTAGTGTGTTTGGTGCATGTATGTACGAAATCACACCAACTTAAGAGGTGTGGATTTCCCTCTTAAGTTATTGGTCACAGGCAGAAAATATATGTAGTCAATCAAGTTAGTGGAACAGGCTAGAACATAAACATACTAAATAGAGAAATATCATGCATATCCAAACATAAAACTAAAACTAATAACACAAAAGCTCTAAATAGAGTAAAAAATTTCAATAATCCAAACAACGGTGCTTGCGTCCCCTCTTATTGACTGTTGGTAGGAAATGAGGATGAAAATTTAACTGCCTTGCCAAGGGGCCCTTAAAACATGGGGTTTTAAGTCCCGATGCAAGGGTGTATTTACTTTCAAGCTGCCTTGCCGCAAAGTCTCCCTCTCTCTACTATGGTGGACTGGAGTTGTTGGATGGCCAACAACTGAGTCCCCTCTATCTCTGCTCCGGATCACACACTGCTGGTATTGCTTGGGGAAATTCTGGCCATCATAACAATGTGATCTCAAGTTATTCATCTCTTAGTGGCCTTTTATAGGAGAATTCAAATCCTCCTTTCCTCTCTTGGTACATTATGGATGGTGACCCAAGAGAGGAGGGTGATTCCATTGTGTGCCACATTTATTCCATTGTGTGCTCCCTTGATGTCCTAAGGAGACTTGGGTGGCTATCCTTAGGTAGCTTCAAGTGTGGAATCAATGTCCTGGAGTGTGTCTTGTGGTCTTGGAAAGTGATTTCCACCACTCCCAGGATTGCACGCTTTTTGGACCAAAAAGTGCACGAGGATGCATTTATCGAAGGATTTTGTGCGTAAATGCACTTTTGACTAGTCCTTCTTGTCTGCAATTTGATTTTTCCTCAGACCTTAGAGATTTTTAAATACTTTTAGATTCTCTAATGTCTCTCAGCACTGTAAATCCTTCTACTTGACATTAAATAATGTCACCTTTTCTTGTACGATTTTCCAGTGATAACAGTTTCCCCCTAATGTGTGAGGTCTAGGAAGAAATGTATAGTTGAAATACATTATAGTTTATTTTCTATATACTGTGCATAGAGAGAGAGAGACCTGCATGTAGCTTGGGATTGGAGACACCCTACACTGGGTCAAAGAGAGACCGTGTCCTGTGGGACCCCTCTAAGAAATGGTATAATACAATATATACAAACTTTCTATGAGGCAGGCATGTCCCATGCTTGTAATGCTTTAGCTAGTTAAAAAAATCTATTTGACAGATACATGTTCTATCTTTGTCACTAATATGGTAGTGATCTGTTGGTTGATGACGATGATTGCTGATGCCCTTAGGGGAATTTTTCCTTTGACAATAGGTGGAATTTTGTATCCATGCATGTAAAATTTGTATGGCATATAATTGCGCATTGTACACATAGGTGTTGGCCGGGACCTTCCCATGTAATCATTGTTGAAAGAGACGCTTATGAAGGCACGGGCCTTTGATGAATTTGATCAAAGTGAAATAGTTGTGAGGTACGATACCATCTTGACATAAAATATTGTGCTGTAGTAGACTGTTAGGAGGATCGATGACATCTGTGGGCAATGATGTCTCCCACAGTGCCACCCAAGGATGTCCCTTTTATGGAGAGGGGTGATCCAAGGTACTGCTTCCTTATTGGAAAATAGGTGTTGATGTCGACAAAAAGGAAGCCGCAACCAAACGAGAGGGTCACTGATCCATGGGATCAGGATCCTAGATGTGATGGGTTTAACATAGGCATGATGGTGAGGGATGACTAAAAACTGATGATGGGGATTTAGTGGCGCAAGTTTGGAGTATAAAAAGCAGTTTTTCGACATTCATAACTATTTCTTATGGGGAAATCCCTAGAGTCGATAGGACTTCCAGGGTGGGTATAAACTGGTTATGAATGTCATGGTGGATTTTACGTGAGGGTGTGATACTCTGACCAAGGGTGACTAGGGACTGCTACCATGGGAGAAAAATGAATGCGTGGGTGGGGGAAATAGGGCATCGTTTGCTGTCTTTGTACACTTACCAAAAGAACAAAATAATGGGGTTTGGTTTGTACAAAACACAGAGACGGGTGCCCCAAAACAAGAAAGTTTTCTCTCAATGATGATGTGAGGAAGGTTTTTTTCTGAGGGTGGGGGACCCATTGGTTGGTCTCATGTGTGAGGTTGATGAAGCGAATGAAAAAATATCGCAGATGGGTTATGCTGATAGAGGTATGGTAGGAAAAATGCGAGGCGCAGTAGTGCACTTTCAATCTTCTTGCACAACTTGGTCATCCGAGAAAGGGGTTTTATTTTGATATGGTAAAACTTGACCCGATGCATGGCGGGTGAATGTGCATGAGGTGCTTCCCGAACTATAGTGGTATGGCCATGGAAACACTATTTTTATGATATATGGTCTGCTTTGGGTGACGAGCGCCATGGAAGGGAGGCTCTACCAACCAATGAGGATGCTTATGATGTGCAAGGTGAGGTGATGATAAACATGGTCGGGTGTTTGGAACTTATGGTTAATTTCTGATGGAGAAATGATTTCAAGATATGCAGAGTTTTTGTGGGACTATATCATGCTAAGAATAGAATGATACCTGCTCTGGAACTTTCAATGGATGGAGTTGTGGATGGTTTGCACACTACTGACAAAAATAAATACCCCAAGTGAGAGCATCTTCTTTATTCAAATATTATTTGAAATGCATGCGCTCAAAAAATAAGTTGAGAGAGGGCATACTTGCCGGAACTGAAAAATTATATATATATATATATATATATATATATATATATAGATTGGGGGTGCTAATGTGTGGCACTACCCTTGGGCGTGATGGAGCGTTGATCACTGTGTTGCTTTGGGTTTTTTGATCTGACACTCTAAGCTCCAGTTTTCCCTTGGTATTTTTTACTTGGCTCCTAGTTTTGATGTCAGTTGGGGTTGCCCCCAAACTAATATCATGGGGGGGGCATTTCTAGTTACTGCCCCCTATCCAGGGTCTCCCTTTTTTTTGTTCATCGACTTCTTTTGTAGCATTTGGAGGATTTTCCTAATTCTCCTAGTTGTATGGTTATTGATGAGCCTTGGAAGAGCTGCACTAGATTGAACAGCGCATTACAATGTGCCAGTGGTCCATTATGTGTGGGGAATAGGGGATATATATTCCCTTGTCCCTGGTTGGTATATTAGTGTTGGGGTGAATTTCATTATAGCCAGGTTGTGATACGTTCTGAGTATAATCGTGTGAGCATGCAGGGTACTGATTATTTCTGCCTAGGTGTCCTTGGGCCAAAGACCTGATCAAAACATCTACAATATCGACTCGTATGGTACTACTGCTGCCTAGGTGATCTTGGGAAAAATATCCGATCAAATTATCTGCATTATCAAGGCGCATGGTACCACTGTTGTCTAGGTGATCTTGGGAAAAAGACCTGATCAAACCATCTGCAATATCGATGTGCATGGTACTACTGATGCCTAGGTGATCTTGGGAGAAGTACCCAATCAAACCATCTGCAGTATCGACCTACCTGGTAACTCCCTAAGTATCATGGGTGTTACTGCTGCCTAGGTGATCTTGGGTCAAATAACGGTATCAAACTGTATGCAGTAGTCGAAGCGCCTGGTAACTCCCCGAATATAGATTACTATTGCCTAGGTGACCTTGGGTCAAAGACCCATATCAAACCATCTGCAGTAGTTGACGTGCCTGGTAAATCCCCGAATACAGATTATTGCTGCCTAGGTGACCTTGGGTCAAAGACCCGATCAAGATGCCTGCAATAATTGATGCACATGACAACTCAAGAGGATGAGACAACCAGGTTCCCCTATCCCTGGTTGGTGTATGGTGGCTTGGGGGAGGAGGGAAAAATGGTTGTCTTTTTGGTGACTGCTCTTCCTCTTGTAGGTATAGAATGGCACGAGGTTCATCTCTTGTCTGTTGGGTGGAGGGATCCTCTTGATAGGATCATTCGATGGCGTGTAATGCATCCCTATATCATGGGATTTCTGGGAAATGATGGGTATAGTGCCCATAATTGCTATAGATAGCGTATGTGTGATTGGTGCGCAATGCTTTGCCTTTGCCTTTGGTGGAAATTTCATTTTTACAGGAACGTGGAGTTGTGATGTCTGGCTCAGAGCCAAGGAGTCGTTTTAATTCATCCAACTCTGGGAAGATGTGGGTAGGGTGTCCTACTATGTCACATATGGTGAAACCTGGTGATTCCCAATGTGCCATGGGAGTCTCCACCCTCTTTCCTCTCTTGGTTTTCTTAGCCATAATCATTCGTTTTGCAATGGGAATTTCCTTTGCAAGGATGTTTTCGATAGTTTCCTATATGCGTGGGGCCTCCTTGGAGATGAGGGGCTTTAACCATGTGGCAGTGATATGTGTGTCTCCTGTTCTAGTAGGGGGAAGGAGGTACCAAACTGGTATTGCAAAAGATATGTTTGGTAACACCACTATTTCCAAAACCTGTTGGGATACAAAACCAGCTGGGGGGTAGAGGAAAGGGGTTTTAGAAGCGACGTAAGCTAGAGAGGCTGTCGTGGCCAAGGAATCGGTTTCATTACTGCTCATGTCTGTTAACTGACTAGCTTTGGTGCTTGATGTGGACATCATGCACACCGGAGCTACTGTGACATCAGATGATGACTTAGGTATGATGGGGGGATCTCCTTGGATGGATGATGGTTTGAGATGACCGAGGCTAAATTCTTGGTACCATGGAAGTGCGTCCATGGATGTATCTATGTAGGGTATAATTACATCAGTGTTTTTTAGGGGTCATTTTTTGCTATGCATCAATTGGTCAATCATAACGATGTGTTCCTCATGGGAGAACATCATAGTGCGGAAGATAGAGGAGGCTATGGCTGACATGACGTACATATAACTCTGACCAAGGAGTATATTATAGTCTAAGTGAGCATCCATGATTTCAATGTCTATAAGGACCATCTTTCTGGCTAAGTAGACCGGTACATTTTGGTAGAGACCGACAGGGGTTGAAGGGTGACCATCACATGCTCTAAGCGTGATGACTGATAATTTTAGTTCGAGATAACCTAACTTCTACCAAAAATTGTTTGACATGATGCATGTGGATGCACCCTCGTCAATGACACATCGGTGAATGGTAATATTTTGGACTGATACTGGTATCTGAAAGGGGACCATTGAGGGAAGCCTAGGGGTGGCTTTGTCTAAGTCAAAAGCCATTAGGTGTGTATTAGCAGGATCGATAGTGCCTAATGCAGAAAGCAAGTCTTTCCTTTGTTTTGGGCATGATTTCAATAATTCCAAAGCTGACATGGCCATGGGAGATTGAGCTAGATCATCCATGATGATATAGTTATGGGATGATTTGGAATAGTTTCCTATCCACCTAGTTGGTCCCTTAGCCATCTTGGGCAAGGGTTCGATAGGCATCTTTGATATGGTCAAAGGTGTTGTTGGTGTACTGGTAGTAACCCTTGGCGTGTTGGTGTCTGGTGGGGTGTCATAGTTTCGATTCTATGTTTGGAAAAACATTTCTTCGCTAGTCATATAGATTTCGTGGCTATTATTTCCGGAGTCGTTGGGAGTTTGTTGCTGCGTCCTAACTGTCCCTTGATGGGGGAAAGGTTCCTGCATGACTGTTGTCTGCTAGGAATATCCCCCTTGTTTTCGATTACTCTCTAGCTTCTTCAACTCAGGGAGGTCATGAAAATGGTGAGTGTAATGGCCGTACTCACCACATATTGAACAAGAGTGGTTTGTTTGAAGAGGTGACCTTTTGTTCTGCCATTGGGAATTTCTTGGCTCCTCGTTTTGATTTTGGTTGGAGTTGCCTCTAGAGTGAGATCATGGAGGGAATTTTTGATTGTTGCCCCCTTACCCAGGATTTCCTTTAGGCTTGTTTTTTCCTTTTTTATTAACCACGTTAGGAGGGTAGTTCTCCTAGTTATATGGTTGGTGCAGTTGGTTCTGTAAGGCTGCACAAGTTTCACCTATGCATTATTCCACATAAGCGGGTCTTATGCTGGGGACGACACATAATGTGGTCCTTGGTTTGCAAATGCCTGGTGGGGGGGAGTTATTCCATCAATATGTTTATCTGCGTACTAGGTCCCCTGATCCAGAGGATAGGGTTGTTTGTGCTGATGGTGATATGACAACGCCCTATTGTTCAAATTTTGCGGAGGCATGTGATGAATTTGGTAGCCGGGTTGTGGTATGTTCTGGGTAGAATCATATGTGTAACTGAGGTTTTGAACTCTACTGCATGGGTAACTTTGGGTCGATGACCCAATTAAACCATCTGCAGAGTTTGACGTGTCTGACAATTATTTATAAGTTTACAAGTGCGGGTTGTTCGACATGATATTTTAAATATACACTAACTGTGTATAGATCAGCTTGAGCTGTTGGGAATTACTGGCGGTGTCCTCTTCGGATATGGGCTTTTGCTGTGCCACATCTTTCAAAATATCTACAGTGATATTTTTCAGGAACAAGTCTAACAAAACTTGATTGTCAATTTTGGCTTTGCACAAACTATGATTCCGCTACCATTCGTGGATATGGTCTGAGATATGGATAGCGGGGGTTTTCCTAAAGTGGGTCAGTAACTCCATTCTGGAATCGTGGTGGATGGGTAGCTGAAAATAGGTCAGGAACACAATGGCTAGGGTGCTAAAGGTTCCATGTGTAGCAGACTGTTTATCCACATACCATTTCACTGCTAATCTAGTTAGAGTGTACTGCGGTTAGAGTTGTGTTGAAACATTCTTAGTCGAATAGTATCATCAATGATGTTGTTCGAAGAACACCACGGGTGGAAAGTCATAACGTTTATGGGTTCTTCCGCTTACTTCCCTTCGAACTTTGGAATGTTTGACGGAAGGCTTTGTATGCATGGGAGGCCATATGGGGTTGTGTGCAATGGGGTCTTTCATCAACTGGGTTAAATCTGGTAGATTCAATGAAGCTAGAAAAGGTGAGTGTGAGGTTGTAGCCATTGCGACTTGTTAAAACACAATGTTCTGGTTATGAATAGGGTTTTTCTGTGACGTACCCTGTTGTGTGTTCGGATAGCTTCCAAAATGGGTGGCACTCCTCTACCCACCAGGGGCTGTGGGAGGAGTGGTGTGCGGTGTGGTGTTGGGGGACTCACCAGGGTTCCCAACTGCAAAATTCTGATTGCATACATAAAACAAAGTGAAAATAAAATAAATTTTCCATTTAGATTAATCCTATTTGATCAGTTAATCAAAAAATATGTTTTTTGTTTTTTTTCATATGATACCCAAATCCTAGAAGACCTAATCATCCTCACACACTCAAATGTAACTAAGCCTTGAGAATATATCTTGCGAGTGCTAACAGGACGCCCCCAGCCAGCCAAAGAAAATCCACCAAGGTAAGGGTAGAGGGTCTAGTGCTTGCCTGCACCGTCACCTATATGGAAAGGATGCCCTAATTTTGGCCACTAAGTACCACCATCCCACTTGAGCGTCCAAGTCTTGGGCTTCTTGGTAGTTCAGCTAACAGTACCGAGTATCAGTCAGGTCAGGCAGCCCCAAATGATACTGCACACACTGCACCTAAGCCTAGCCCCCTCTAAATTGGGTCTCTATCATGCTCGTTTTTTCTTTTCTGTGGGCTAATTGGTGGATTTGAAAGCTCCCTAAATGGTCAAATTCTATGTTTCAAGATGAAGAATGATCAAGGCAGCTTATTGGATGCCTACCCCCTTGATCCTAACAAGGACTATAAATTATTTTGGGGCCCCTGTGGGGAGAATTTAGTGAGTTTTGTTAAGTTAGTTTTAGGTGTATTTTCTTTTCTTAGTGTGTGGATGTGTGTGAGAAAAAGGTGAACAAGCACATAGTTTGAATGTGTGGATATGCTATGATGATTTTCAAAATCCCCTATTAAACTATGTTCTATTGTTCCTTGCTCAAAATAAAAACATGTGTGGATATGTATCGCTTTCTATTTTTCCTAGTTAATCTATGTGATCAACTAAAGGGATATGGTGAGTTGTGAATAAAGTGTGTTCATATGCTTTCCTAGGATCACTAGAGGGTTCAAAGGCAACAAATATTACTTGCTCTTCTATCGACAATTCAATCCTGGTTCCGAAATCCTTGTGCAAAAATTGAACTAAACTAATAACTTTTACACTAGAAAAGGAACTAGCTAAGCATGCATGGACTTGGGCCACTTACTTTGGCTAATTATCTAGGTGTTTGGGTACCTAAATTTGCAAAACATAATTTTTTTTCAGAATGCAAGTTAATTTCCCCCCTACTTAAACTATGTGTGAACTTTGCAAAAATCAACTTGAAATAAAACTAACACCAAGCCTACCAAAAGTAGCTAGGAGTGAACTTTAAAAAGTTGTGGGGCACCTTAACCAGTGCTGGAAGATGTTTTATGGGTTTCCAGTCACTTTTACAAGCAGGAGAATATGGAAATATTGGAGAAATTTCTCATTCTTTTTTTTGTGCGTAAAAGGTTGAAACAGGTGCGATGTATACGCGTAGGTTAGCTCTGAATGCACACCTTGGGCATGCCTGTTTGTGGGAAATGCGCATAAATTCCTACAATATAATTTTTTCAAGCTCTTTTGCTTCAGTCTATCACTTGGGATGAATCGGAGAATGAAGGAGAGGAAGGGGGAAATTCCAGCCCAACTCCACAACACAGACGAAGGTCTCTGCAAAAAGGCACAATCACATAAACTTGGAAATAAAATTTAGTGGAGTCACTAATCCTATGTTAGTGTGTTTGGTACACGTATATACAAAATCACACCAACTTAAGGGGTGTGGTTTTCCCTCTTAAGGTTATTGGTCACAGGCAGAAAATATATGGAGTCAAGCAAGTTAGTGGAACATGTTAGAACATAAAAATACTAGATAGAGAAATAGCATGCATATTCAAACATAAAACTAAAACAAATAAAACAAAATCTCTAAATTTAGTCAAACAACTTAAATAATCCAAACGGTGGCGCTTATGTCCCCTCTTATTGAGTGCTAGTAGGAAATGAGGATGAAACTTTAGCCCACTTGCCAAGGGGCCCTTAGAACTTGGGGTTCTAAGTGTTAGTATGAATAATTATTCGAAGTGTAAGAAAAAGACCACTTTAGCTACACATAACTTATAGCCCTAACAGCAAAAATGACTGCAAATATCTTCAGATCTGCAATTAGATGATCAAGACAAATGCTGGAAAAATCTAGATCTATGCATTAGAAGACATTAAATAGTAGAAAAATAATATTTACTCCATAGATCCAATAGACAAGACAAGAATATATCCAATGAATAATTTTATTAATGGCACCTGGGAGGAAAACACAAGAGGGTGTTCCCTGTTCTCCTCAATGGGATGGGTTCTTGTGAGTCCTCAACACTTCAGATTTAGAACTTCTCTCTCTTGATGGTGTAGAAAACCTAGACAAAAATGGAAAAGTATGGCTATGATTATGGATCAATAGCCAGACCAAGTGTTGAGATCCAGAGTGATCTTTAGGCAACAAAAGGTGACAAATGAATGGAAAAACCCTTCTATTTATAACAAAATATTGAGTTAGTCTAGAGATTGGTGCATAATTAAAATATTATTAACCAAATCTAGATCCAACTTTTATGGAATATTTTATTATATTTGTTGGAGGGAAAAGGAATTTGTCTTGAGTCAAATCCCCTTATTTGTAAATAATAAATAAATAAGTGATTTATTTATCATTTTAAGGGTGTGGTTGGGTAATAGTAAATAAACAAATGATTTATTTATCATTTTAAGGATGTGATTAGGTAATAATAAATAAATAAATGATTTATTTATCATTTTAAGGATATGGCTGCGTAATAATCAAATAAATAATGATTTATTTAATTATTTATGGGTGTTTTAGTTATATTTAACAAAGAGTATTATTTAATAAGGTTTAAATAACTATCTTTAGGAAATAATAAGATAAATAATGATTTATCTAATTAATTTCCTTGTTTTGGGTTAAATATAACCAGGAATATTAATCAAACTACTGTTTAATTAATTATTCTATGAGGAAAAACAAACAAATATAGATTTATTTAATATTTCCTCATGGGGTTTCCTGTTTAGACCATAAAAAACTTAATAAACGTGATTTAATAAGTTATTTTTCATAGTGAATGCAATTTTACTTGGGGTAAAATCATTCTTACTTGATGTACTTGGGTCCATCTAATACCAATGGATTATATGACCAAAAAATGGTGTAACAGTTGCCCCCTAGCGTGCGAGTGTTAGGATCTAATTGTATGACCAAAGTACATTGTAAGAACTCAATCACTAGACAACAAAGGGGAAGTCAAAGAGAGAGGAGTTTAGGATAGAATGAAGTGCTAAAATAACTATACCCTAAGGAGGCGACTTGCAGGTGTGACAAGTCTATTTGATGAGTAAGTACCTACTATAAGTGGCGGGGGAGGAATACCTATGCCTGCCGAGGCAATAGTACAAACAATAAGACCGCCAAAAAACCACAGGATGGTATAATATAGAATATGCTAGCATAAACATGAGCCAGAGAAATAACATGATAATGGATCCCACATACATATTGTGCCTGGGATAATAGCCAGGACTTGTAGAATAAAATCTAAGTACATGAGATATAAATGCAACCCAAATTCCCCTGAAAACAAGAAAGGGCTCTGAAAATCTGACTAATATATGCAAACAAAAAGGTGCTGCAAGCGGCTAGAGCTGACATCATCAAATGTATGGAGCTACATTGAAGGCTATGATGAAGAGGTCATCCGAGTGTGTGGGGGGTTACCTATAGGTCCAACCCCTCATGAGGGTTGAGACATCTCACACACACCCGAGAATCACCGATGTCAACTGCTGTATCACTGAACCATCAAGTATATGGATCTCGATCATGCTGAAAGGAGCTGAAGCTGAGAAACAATCAAGTCAAAGGGTAATAAGGAGTCCCTTTTCCTGATCCGAGGCACCGAACATGAGTGGAAGCTGGAACTAAGGTACACCTCCCCCTAGACCTATCTTCTGGAATGAATGAGATGATGTCAACAGAAGAAGGCCCGCCATAGGTGAGGAAATAAGTGATCCTCAACTAAGGCATGAGAGAAAATAGTAGAGTGACTAACAGACTGAAACCAATGATGATGATGAAATAGGGGGAAATGAATGGCAAACGGACGGCTTCCCTTGCTAGAGCATAAACAACATGAATGACCTGGCAGCAACTGGCACAATATCATGGGGGATAGGGGACAGTGGGACTAAAGGCCATAATGAGCAACACTAGAGAGAAACCAAGCAATAGAGGATGGAGGACTACAGTGGGGTGCAAAGGGACTCGGGATAGACTCCATGAAATAAATGATGACTCAACTTGCATGCTTTAAACAAGGGTGACTTGATGATGCTACCAAATAGAAAAAGGGTCCAATGGGGACCATAAAGGCATGAGTACAAGATGGTAACTCATGACGAAATTCAACACAAGCGTGGAAAAGTATGGGGGCAACATGGTGCCCCTGGTACGAGTGTTGCAAGTGAAGAAATTCGATTTTGAGAAGAGGTGAAGTGATGCTTCATGGGAAAAATGTGTCCCAGTGAAGTATCAAATCACTAAAAACTAACATATAGCCATTTGAGGGCTCGGTGAGAGCTTTCCAATAGTGTGGATGGTTTGGTAAACAGAGCTACAGTTGGATCGTAGCAGGTGAAAGAAAAAATGGGAGTTTCTCTTTTAATAAGGCATTTTCCCTCCAAAATCATTCATTTGCATGTGGAGCTGTGGTGAATTTGAAGAGGAGAGAATGCCCTAAATCTTACGGAGATAGTGGCGGAAAAAACGACCGTTGCAATCGAGATCTGTTGGTTGCAGGTAAGAGACCTAAACCTACTCTTTCTTTTCAGTGGATTAAAAGTTCAGATTAGGTCCCTAAGGCTCAATAATAGCTCTCTACTCCTCTTCACAACTGGGTTGCACTTTTTGGGGCAAAAAGTGCAACCTGGGTAGTAGGTTTTAGCCAGAAAAGTGCAACCTGTCCCAGGTTTAGGCCTGAAAAGTGAGACCTGTCTGGGAGGGGTGTTTCTATGCTATTTTTTGGCTGAGCACTAGGGTTTGTGATGAGAAATAGTTTTTCATATATATATATTGATAAATATGATGTTTTTGTGCAGGGATGGCAGAATTACGGATCAACTAGAGAGAGAGAGACCTAGGTGCATTACGGTCAAAGATCTGTGAGGATCAGGGTGTTCACAGTGCTTTGGCCAGGTTTAGGGTTCTAAATTTTTTGGAGAACCCTTTGATGAGAGATGGGGAGCCCTTATTGGCCCAGATTGTTAGCTATTGGGATCCGGACCATGAGGTCTTTATAGTGTAGGGGCACTGGATTGAGTTGACGGTCCAGGACATATATTTCCTGACTGGTCTTCCACCACTTGGGATGGTAGGGAATACTCAGCCAATACTACCGCGTGGGTAGAAAATCATAGATTTTGTGGAGCCCCATTGTGTACTAGGTCTCCAAGTCAAGGGGACTCAGATTCCCATCGGGGATTTGGAGAGGGTAGAGATCTGTGTTGTGTTCGCAATGGTGTTGTGAATCCTGGGCAACCAAGCACTCCATCACATTACGGGGGTCATATGATGCTTGTAGAGAGTGTTTTGAGTGGGACCTACTATGGGTGGGCCGAGATGATGTTGTCGTCATTGAAACGATAGTTGTCACTATGTAAGCGGCAAGTGAACCATGACTGTGCATATGGTATAGTATTGTGCTCTTTCTTCTTTGAGAAGATCCCAATGTTATGACCTCGTATACAGCTCCCAGATGGAGGTCCGAGAGAACCTAGGATGCACAGGTGGGGGCGACTAATGTGAAGAGGAGGAGGTGGATCAGTTGGACGGGTGTTTCATCCTGATTTCTTTGTTCATTGGGATCAGATGCCACTGTATATAAATGACTATCCCTATAGTGGGATGAGCTATTGCGGGGACCTAGATCTGCCACTACTGCTTGGTTGTATATGGGGACTCGATGGTGAGTGACAAATTGCTAATATTTTATGTGCATGTAAAGTTTCTGGGATATTATACATGGTACTGATTATTTTACTTTTGGTATGCAGATACAACACCAATAAAATTGGCTGGGTATATGGGACGACCTGTAGCATTGGGGGCCGCAGGATCTAGTGGGGCAAGGGCGCAGCACAATGAGGGTGCAACAACCCTTCTGGAGAATATCCATCATATATGTGAGCGGCTTATAAACGGTATTTCGGAACATGGTTGGCAAGACTTAGATGACCAGTACATATAGCCATGTATTGGTTTACCCTCGGAATGGCGAGGGGTCATGCAGCGCATGGCGATGGACGGACAGGGCATGCGTGATCTACGAGCTTCGGGGGCAAGGCCATTGGCTCGGGACCCTCTAGATAGTGATTAGTGTGTAGGGGTAGGTGATGCCCCCAGTTTTGGGTTTTTGTAACATGCTATGGGCATGTCATATGTATCAGAGTTGATGAACTCTAAAACATTTTATACAACACATACTATGGATATGCATTGTTTCAGTATTTTTATGTTATTGTCTTGTGTTAAATGTGTGTGTTAAATTCCAATCCAAAATATGGTTTGCAATGCTATCTACATAGTGATTTTGTGCTCTAGGTACATGACTGAAAGTAATGATTTCAAATTCACGCATCAAAAGATTCACTCGTAAATATCTTTAGAACAAGATAGGATTATGCACATGATATACACCATTCAATTGCATGACAAGAAGCAGGGAATCCAAATGAGCATGAAGGTGGAGGATGTGATGTGAAAGGGCATCAGCTAATAAACCTCGCACAACATCGTATTCAGCGTGATTATTGGTAGAAGTACTAACGCCTACACCGTTTGAAAGAAAAAGTGCTTGCAAAGGGGGAAAAATGGCCCATCCTACCAAGGCTAAATTTCGAGAGTAGTGACTTGCACCATTGGCAAAATCGATATAAGGTGTTGACGGGTCCCTCTGAAAGGTGCCACAAGACAATATGCCCTCTCTAGAGGCCAATTCAAATTTTTACTTATAAAAAATGGTTGGGAATAATTCTCCTTGAAATGAGGAAGATTTCCCCTCCAAAATCCCTCAAATAGTGGATATGGTTCCCAACACTAGGAGTTTGCATTAAATGACAGGGAACACATTCCTAGATTTTCTAAATCATTGGAGTTCCATAATCTCTCAATAATTTCATGATATTTTGTTCATTTATTCTCCAACAGTGATCCTCTTGTAGTAGGGAGCAAGTCCCGAAATTATCTCCTTCTCCAAATATTCATAGTTTGCCCAATATTTTCACAATATTTTTCAAAAATAAATAATATTAGGCACAAATATGCAATTATCTCTAGGCCTTCCTAAGAACATATTGAAGCTTAAAAAACATTATTAAGTGTAGAAGGAGAGATTTAATATATCCTTTATGTGCCTAAGAAAGGTTATATGGGCCTTAATTTATGTCTAATTTTGAGGCCCATCACTAAAATCACATGTACAATGATCAAAAGACACATCCACAGATTGAAACTTGTGAAACTGTAATTGGATGATTGTCTCTATGATCATAACCATCATACATTTTAATCTTTTTATAAATCTTGAAATCACAGCCCAAATTGATAAAACTAGATTTGGGATCTTGTATCTCGTTCACATGACCAAGCAACGTACGAGGCTAAACATGTGAATCAATGAGCTGAGCTCAAACATGGTAGACACCATCTGATTACCGGCTGATGATGTAAGTTGTTAATAGACACAAGAGAAACCACCGATGATACTAATGTCTCTCAAGGTGCTACAATACAATCTGTATGATGTGAATAAATGAGTTGTTGTCTACATGACATAGAATCTTTTGGTCAAAGGCCAATGATGTAAACCTGTCACTGAAAGTGAGGAAATTTTCCATTGATGTATGCAAGCACCAAGGCACCAAAGGTTTGTTTCTAAGTCAAATTCCTGGATAATGTGCTGATGTCGACAAGAAGAGACCTATCATAGGAGGGCCTATTTAACCCTTGGTTAAACTGAGAGGGGGGGGGGGGGTTGAATCAGTTTAATGCAATCATGTTCTCATTAAACTTTCTTTTATACTCATTCTTATCATGATTTTGTGATAAAATTAATATACAATGGAACAACAATCTTAATAAGTGAGCAGCGGGTATTAAGAAAAATAAATATAGAGTATCAACACATAAAAATCATGCATATTGACAGCAGATATAAGTGGAAACCCATAAGGGAGAAAACCACATCTTATTATTGTTGTGATGCAAAGGCAAGCTCCAACTCCGACTCACCACTGATTTTCTGTAGGCTCCTACCTATAGGAGGCTACAACCTACAGGAGGCTCCTACCTCCGCCAGCTACAACTGGACATATATCAAGCTACAACTTGATGTGGAAGCACCAACTTCCTCACTGTACCATAAAATCATATACTGATTTACCTGGATTTCAGCTCTGTTTTTCTTTCTTCACTGTTGTTCTTTCAGCCTTCATATATGCCCCTATATTATCTCTGGATCTTCACAACTTCTCTGTCTATTCCTTCTTCTTCATACACTCTCTCCCATATACTCCTCACACTCTCTCATACCTTATGCCTATCCTGGTAACATTATTTATAGAGATCACCTCATAACTATTTGCATTCCACAGGGAATTCGAAATGAATAGGTATGACTCTTTGCCTTCCCCCCATTCGTTTCCTCATTCTTCAATTCAAGTTATTCATAAGAGTTAATCATTACAACACTCATGGATTTTTTCCTATGCCTACGGAGACTTTCCTTTTCATCGCAAAAAATATAAAATTAATTAAAATATTTACATTTACACTTGCAATAGATATATCTAATTCACCACTTTTCAGTTCTTGGCTTACTATATGTTTGTCTTTTCTACTGCTGTCGTTGAATTTTCAATTTCTGTTGTTATACTATAGTTTTGTTGCAAAAACCCATGATCTACATACCAATGCTCTTCAAATTACAAGACCAAATATTCAATGCCTACAAATTTTTATTCTGATGCAATGACCACTGATTGGACAGTTACGATTAAATTGCATCGTCGCCATCGCAAACTTCAATGGCTTGTTCCATTGCTCTGCCTCCATGCTGATGCGATGGCCCCACACTGCATTGATATATATATTGGCTCATATATACTTACAGGCTCACCTTTATTCATCCTTCAACTTTGGCCTAAAAACCTCGGTGCCAACATATATTAAACCCTATGTTAATATATCAAACTTTGTTTTAGGACCCAATGACGAAGATTCATTTGCGGAAGCTTTTATTTTACATGGAGCCCACACTACGAAGGCACTCTGCCTCATTTAACTTTCCAAATCCAACGGTTGAAATTACATTGCACTATCACTATCGCAATCGCAACCTTCTATTGTCTGATGTGCCTTTGGCCACTGATCTCTGTCGATGCGATGAGCAAAGGGTCCCACCAGCTATCGACCAACTCAGCGCTCGATCCAATGGTTACAAATAACCGTGATCTAACGGTTGCGATTGGATCGCACCATCGCAATCACAAGTTTCAATGGTTCATTCCCTTACTCTTTCATTGCGCCGATGTGATCAAATATCACCGATGTGATGAGATCTCCATCGTCGATATTCTATCTTCTATAAGATATTCGCTGTCGATCTTCAACACTTCCGCTTTAAGCCTTAACATTAAGACTCTGCCTTTCGTGTGATGTGACCACTGTTAGATCTTCAACGATCTTGATCCGATGGATATCGCATTCACAATATACATGTTTTTTAACATTTCCAAACATCCATGCACTTTTCCCATGCGATCACTATTGGATCTTCGCCGCATCACATCGAACGGCTATCACGTTACTTCGACCCCTGACCTTTAATTCTAAAAAATTACATGAAATAGGTGGTTTTAGCATTGTGACGTGTCGTAATATGATACGATCATGTTACAAATGGAATAAACTGCTCATGGCCCAAAATTTGTGCGAAACCAGTGGTATGGTTTCCCAAAAACCACTTTCCTTGTGGGGCCCACTCTAATTACCTTTGTTTGTTTAACTGGACCTTAGGAATAACGTTAACACCTTTGGAAATGTTTTGGAAATACATCGCTTTAATGAAACTCTTTTGTACCCATGTGACAACCTTCGGAACATTATAATAAAGCACTCAAACCAAAGTTAATTACAATATGAACTCATATCATCGCATCGCAAATACAAACACTTGCCTTATGTTTTGTGATTTTGGTCTCTGCCAATGTGATTGTCACCGTTGATCTGCCTAGATCTACGGTTTGCTGCTGTTGTTCCTCCTGAGCTTGTTCTGTATTAAAGTGTGCGTTTCTCTCCTGATCTTGTTCTGTATAATATCTGGCCCTTGATGTTTCTTGCAACTCCGCTACCTCTACTTCATCTGCTGCTTCTGCTTTAGTTCGCTATCTTTTCTTCCTCTGTTCCTTGTCTGTCTCCTTTTTCTTATTGCTGGTTCTTATTTGTTCTTTTTCCTTAGTGATAGTTTAGGTGCTGCTCCTTTCTCCTCCTTTTCCATCAATGACAATATTTCCAACAGTCTCCCCCTTTGGCATTGATGGCAATACTTTAATACTCTTATTTTTCTTGCTTTTCCTCCCCCTTTGACATCAATGGCAAAGGGTTGCACATTTCCTAGTGTGGTTTCCAAATATTTTCCATAATACTCTGATCTTGAGGACCTGTTCCATGCACTTCTCACTTGCTCTGGCTCTTTTGTGACAATATTTGTTGACTGATCTCCCCCTGGAATGATGCTTTCTTTTCTGATCTCCCCTTGGAATGATGCTTTCTTTTCATGTTAGAGAGTAACATCTGCAGACACTACCCCTAGTTTGTCTCTTAGATATTTGAATGGTTCTTTAGCAAGAGGTTTTGTGAATATGTATGTTGTTTGTTCCTTTGTTGGTACATATTCCAACTTCACTACTTTCTGTGCTACTTTTTCTCTGAGGAAATGGTACTTAATTGGTATGTGCTTTGTTTTCGAATGAAATACAAGATTTTTTGATATACTTATGACACTTGTACTGTCACATTTGATTGAAATGGGATCATCCATGCTTACCTTCATGTCTTGGAGAGTTTGTTTCATCCACATTACTTGTGTGCAACATGTTGATGCTGCTATGTATTCCACTTCAGTTGTAGATATAGAGATGGAAGTTTGCTTCTTGCTTAGCCGTGCCACCAGACTTTTTCCCAAGTAAAATGCACCTCCACTTGTGCTTTTCCTGTCATCCATGCAGCTAGCCCAATCTACATCTATATATGCTGTCAAAGTGAATCTTTTTCTTTTTGCATACCATAGCCCATAATGCGCAGTTCCTTGTAGATATCTGATTATTCTCCTGATTGCTAGTAAGTGATTTTGTTTTGGTGTTGCTTGATATCTCGCCACAAGTCCTACTTCCAACACAATGTCTGGTCTAGAGGCATTTAGGTATAGAAAAATTCCTACCATGGATCTGTAAAGTCTTTGATCTATATATGCAAATCCATCATTAGCACATAGCTTGCATCCAGTGATCATGGGAGTTGACATAGGTTTGCAGTCTTCCATTTGGAACCTTTTCAACATCTTTCTTAAGTGTTTTTCTTGTGAGATGAATTTTCCTGTGTTCTTTTGTTGAATTTGAAGTCCTAAATAGAAGGTGAGCTCTCTAATCATAGACATCTCAAATTCTGATTTCATTTCTTCAACAAATCCTTTTGTTAACTTATCATTGTTGCTACCAAACATGATGTCATATATATAGACTACTACAATTAGGAGATCATTTTCATTAGCTTTTATGTACAAATCGTTGTCTACTCCTCCTTTCTTAAAACCTTGTTTTTGTAAGTATTTGTTTAGCCTTGAATACCATGCACGAGGAGCTTGTTTCAGCCCATATAAGGCTTTCTTTAGTCTGCACACATAGTCATGTCTATTTTTTAAGGAGAATCCTTTGGGTTGTTCCATGTAGACTTCATCCTCTAAATCTCCATCCAGGAAGGAAGAATTTACATCCATTTGGTATGCCTTGAAATCATGATAGCGTGCAAATTCCAAGAACATTCTGATTGCTTCCATTCTGGCTACAGGGGAAAAGGTTTCATCATAATCAAGACCTTTGATTTGTGAGTATCCCTTGCATACAAGTCTGGCTTTATTTATGATTACCTGTCCTTGTTCATTCATCTTATTCTTGAATATCCATTTTGTGCCAATGAATTTTTTCCCCGTGGGTCTTGGTATTAACTCCCATGTATTATTCTTCTTAATCTGGTCTAGTTCTTCATTCATAGCATTTACCCAATATTTTTCTTTGTTGGCTTCTTCAAACTTCTTTGGCTCTATTTGTGATAACATGGCCAGGTATACTTCTTCTGTCTGTTCAGCTAACTGTCTTCTAGTTTGGACTCCAACACTCTTGTCCCCAATGATTTGGCCTTCTGGATGATTCTTTTGAGTGTGTCTTGAGGGACCTCTTGAGTTTAGTTCAGTATCTTCTGTTGTCTTGCTTAGCTCATCATTATCTTATTTCTCATATTCAAGATCATTTGGGGGATTTTCGCATCTTGTGCTTCTTGTTTTATTTGGTAGTTCTTCGTCAAATCTTACATCTATGCTTTCCATAATCTTATGCAATCTTTTGTTGTAGCACCTGTAACCCTTACACTTGGATGCATATCCTAAAAATATTCCTTCATCTGCTCTTGCATCAAACTTTCCCAAATTTTCATCATTATATTTTATGAAAGACTTGCTTCCAAAGACTCTAAAGTGTTTGATTGATGTTGGTTTACCATGCCATAATTCGTAAGGAGTCTTGTCACAGTTTGGTCTTAAATGTGCTTTGTTAAGAATGTGGACAGATGTGTGTACTGCTTTTGCCCAGAAGGTTTGGGGAATGTTACTTTCTTGCACCATTTCTCTGGAAATCTGTTGAACTGATCTATTTTGCCTCTCTACCACTCCATTCTGTTGAGGTGTTCTGGAAATTGTAAATTGTTGTTTTATCCCATGTTCGTTGCATAGGTCTACAAAATCATAGTATGTGAATTCACCTCCTATGTCTGATCTAATGCACTTTAGTTTGCATCCTGTTTGATTTTCTGCCAGTGCCTTGAATATTTTGAATTTCTCAAGTGCTTCAATTTTATATTTGAGAAATGATACCCATGTCAATCTGGTAAAATCATCTATTATCAACATGAAATAAAATTCTCCACTTGTTGTTTTAGTTCTTTAAGGTCCACACAGGTCTATGTGTACAAGCTGAAGAGGCTTACTTGTAGATAATTTCTCTTTGGTCTTGAAAGATGTGCGGGTCTGCTTGCTCAGTTGGCAGGCTTTACATATGGTATTTGAAGGCTTCTTTATTGATGGCATATCTCTGACTGTGTTCTTATTTCTCAGACTGATGATGTGGTCAAAGTTAAGGTGTCCCTATCTTCTATGACATAACCATGATTCATCAAGTTTGCTTAGGTGGCATGCTTCATTCTCTTCTTTCACTATATAGACATTACTTTCTGTTCGAATACCTTTGATCAAGGTCTTTCCTGTGGTGCTTGATCTTACTTCACAGTATTGGGCTCTAAAAAGAACCTCACAGCCTTTGTCACACATTTGACTGACACTTAGCAGATTGGCTTTCAGCCCGTCCACAAATAGTACATATTGGGCCTTTCCTCTTCCATTAGCCAGACTGACTGAGCCTTTTCCTTTGATTTTCCCTGCTTTATCATTGCCGAATGTTACATTCCCATATTTCTTTTCATCAAAGGTTACAAACTTGATTCAATCTCCAGTCATATGCTTTGAGCATCCACTATCCAAATACCATTGGTTTTTCAGATCTTGAGCTATTAGAGCCAGGTCACACTTATTCAACTTCTTTTTCCACTGCATGCATCCTTTTTTTTGGTGCCTTTCCTGAGAGGATGGAACACATTCACTGAGAGGACATTTGTGACACTTGGGCCCGATTTGATGGCAATCAAAGCATTTGATTATGTTTCTGAATGAATTATGTATACAAGTGAATTCTCCATTGCTCATACATCTCCTTGAGTTTCCATACATCGGTATTTTTCCATTCATTCTGCACTCCTTAGCTTTATGGCCGAAGTCCTTACAGTAAAAACATTACCCATAAAAACAATTAGCGTACCTGATAAAGGGTTGTCTTCTCCATTTGTTTTCTTGAGGTAGTCTTTTCACTTTTTGCATCCTTTGCTGGTTGGAATCGATTCTCCTTTTATGACAGTATGCAGCAATATGTCCCAGTTTGTGGGAGGTATAACAAGTGACATTTTTCATAGGGGGGAAGAATCTCCTTTGATAGCTTCCAAATTTGATATATTCAGGAACATATCAGCCTTTTTCAGTTGACTGTTTATTTATTTCGTTCTTTGTCATTTGAGGTTCCTTCTTGTTTCTGTTTACTTCATTGTAGGCTTCTACTTCTGTAGGAACCTTCTAAGCTGCTTCATTATCCTTAACAGCTTTTACAAAAATGATATTCTTGTTATATTTTTCTTTACTTGTTTCTCCTTCATAGCCTATCCCAGTTTTTATCAGAGGAGATCTTTGAGCATCTAGTATTTTATTCAACTTATCAGAGCTTGTCATTTGAGGAGTGTTTATTGAAAATTTCCTTTGGGTGTTTTCTAATTTCTTCCTCAAACATACTACTTCTTCTTCCAATTTCTCTTGCTTCTGAATTTTATCCTCAATTTGCTTAAGTAGAGTGTCTTCTACCTTCTTGGCTTCTTCAAGCTCTACTTTCAACTGAATGAGGTCTTCTGAATTTTGTTCTTCTCTTGCATTTTTGAGGAGAATGTCTTTCTGTTTTCTGCACTTTAGTTTAAGTCTGTCTATTTTCTCCAGGGCACTTCTTAGCTCCCCCTCAAGATCAACTTTACCTTCTTCCTCATCTTCTAAAAGGTATCCTTCAAGCTCTTCCTTGGCCATCAACAAAAATTCAGAGGTTCCTTCTTCATCTGAGGTTTCATCTGAGTTTTCAGATGCACTGCTATCTTACTAAGCATAAAATGATTTTCTCCTGTATCTATTCCCTTTCTGCCAGTTCTTTGATATGGTTTTCTCTGTCTCTTGAGTCGGATTCTTTGTTTTCTTATGAGGGCACTTAGATGTGTAGTGTCCAAATCTTCCATAGTTAAAGCATTTAAATGGAAGTTTACCTTTATACTTGCCTGAGCCTCTATCCAATTTTCTGACAAATTTGGACTCTTCTTCACCAGAGCAAGAGCATATATCTTCTTTTTCTTCTTTGTTCTTCTCTATCTTAAAGGCTGCCTCCCTCACGTTTGACTTCCTCTGTGGCAGTCTCATCTCATAGGCTGTTAGGTTTCCAAGTAATTGGTTCATGGTCAGAGTTTCCCAATCAACTATTTCTTCTATGGAAAAAATCTTGGGGTTAAAGCTGGATGGTAAAGATCTTAGAATCTTTTGAACAATTACACATTCTTTAATGGTTTCTCCTAGAGATTTCATGTTATTCACAATTTCTGCAACCCTCAAGAAGAAGCTGGAAATGTCTTCATCATAACTCATTTTATATTTTCAAACTGAGCTCTATAGACTTGTAGTTTGGCTATCTTCACCTTTTTGTCTCCCTCACGGATGCTTTCTAATGTATCACATATTTCATTGGCAGTCTTGTTGTGCATTAATTTGATAAATTCTGCCTCACACAGTCCACTTAAGAGAGCATTCATGGCTTTTGCATTAGCTACAAAATCTAGTTTGGCATATTTCTCTGAGTCAGACTCCTTAGGGGCATATCCCAATTCCACAGCAGCCTAAAATTCTATTCCTAGAGACATTATGTACGTCCTCATTCTTATTTTCCAGAAGGCATAATTTGTACCGGTGAACAAAGGATCTTTATTTGTTGAGCATCCTTCTAGACTAGCCATCCTGGGGACCTAGGAACTTCTTCCAGTTGTTAAACTGATACAGAAGGAACCCACTTTGATACCAATTGTTGAACCCTTGGTTAAAATAAGAGGGGGGGGGGGTGAATCAGTTTAATGCAGTCATGTTCTCATTAAACTTTCTTTTATAATCATTCTTATCATCATTTTGTGATAAAATTAATATACAATGGAACAACAATCTTAATAAGTGAGCAGCAGGTATTAAGCAGAATAAATACAGAGTATCAACACATAAACATCATGCATATAGACAAAATATATAAGTGGAAACCCATAAGGGAGAAAACCACATCTTATTATTGTTGTGATGCAAAGGCAAGCTCCAACTCCGACTCACCACTGATTTTCTGTAGGCTCCTACCTACAGGAGGCTACAACCTCAATTCTGCAAGTAACAACTTGTAAGGAAGCTCCAACTCCCATCTAATTTCTGCAGGCTACAACCTACAGGAGGCTCCTACCTCCACCAGCTACAACTGGACATATATCAAGCTACAATTTGATGTGGAAGCACCAACTTCCTCACTGTACCATAAAATCATATACTGATTTACCTAGATTTCAGCTCTGTTTTTCTTTCTTCACTGTTGTCCTTTCAGCCTTCATATCTACCCCTATATTATCTTTGGATCTTCACAGCTTCTATGTCTACTCCTTCTTCTTCATACGCTCTCTCCCATATACTCCTCACACTCTCTCATACCTTATGCCTATCCTGGTAACATTATTTATAGAGATAACCTCATAACTGTTTGCATTCCACAGGGAATTCGAAATGAATAGGTATGACTCTTTGTCTTCCCCCCATTCGTTTCCTCATTCTTCAGTTCAAGTTATTCATGAGAGTTAATCATTACAACACTCATGGAATTTTTCCTATGCCTACAGAGACTTTCCTTTGCATCGCAAACAATATAAAATTGATTAAAACATTTACATTTACACTTGCAACAGATGTATTTGATTCACCTCTTTTCAGTTCTTGGCTCACTGTATGTTTGTATTTTCTGCTGCTGTCATTGAATTTTTAATTTCTGCTGTTATACTATAGTTCTGCTGTAAAAACCCATGATCTGCATACCAATGCTCTTAAAATTACAAGCCCAAATATCCGATGGCTGTAAATTCTGATTCCGATGCAATGACC
Source organism: Pinus albicaulis (assembly GCA_034641835.2). Taxonomy (NCBI): domain Eukaryota; kingdom Viridiplantae; phylum Streptophyta; class Pinopsida; order Pinales; family Pinaceae; genus Pinus; species Pinus albicaulis. The sequence continues at coordinate 29,027,800 of CM076574.1, read as the reverse complement.
GCTGATTAGACGGTTGCGATTAAATTGCACCGTCACAATCACAAACTTCAATGGCTTGTTCCATTGCTCTACCTCCATGCCGATGCGATGGCCCCACACTGCATTGATATATATATTGGCTCATATATACTTATGGGCTCACCTTTATTCATCCTTCAACTTTGGTCTAAAAACCTCGGTGCCAACATATATTAAACCCTATGTTAATATATCAAACTTTGTTTTAGGACCCAATGATGAAGAGTCATTTGTGAAAGCTTTTCTTTTACATGGAACCCACACTACAGAGGCACTTTGCCTCATTTAACTTTCCAAATCCAATGGTTGACATTCCATCGCACTATCGCTATCGCAATCGCAACCTTCTGTTGTCCGATGTGCCTTTGGCCACTGATCTCTGCCGATGCGATGAGCGAAGGGTCCCACAATATATCGACCAACTCAGCGCTAGATCCAATGGTTACAAATAACTGTGATCTAACGGTTGTGATTGGATTACACCATCGCAATCGCAAGGTTCAGTGATTCGTTCCCTTACTCTTCCACTGTGCCGATGCAATCAAAGATCGCCGATGCGATGAGATCTCCACCGTCGATCTTCTATCTTCGATAAGATCTCCACTGTTGATCTTCAACACTTTTGCTTTAAGCCTTAACATTAAGACTCTGCCTTTCACGTGATGCAACCACCGTTAGATCTTCACCGATCTTGATCCGATGGATATTGCATTCACAATATACCTTATTTTTAACATTTCGAAATTTCCATGCACTTTTCCCATGCGATCACCATTGGATCTTCATTGCATCACATCAGACAGCTATCGCGTTACCTCGACCCCTGACCTTTAATTCTAAAAAATTACGGGAAATAGGCGGTTTTAGTATTGTGATGTGTCGTAATATGATACGATCAAGTTCCAAATGGAATAAACCGCTCATGGCCCAAAAGCTGTGCAAAAACAGTGGTATGGTTTCCCAAAAACCACTTTCCTTGTGGGCCCCACTCTAATTACCTTTGTTTGTTTAACTGGACCTTAGGAATAGCGTTAACACCTTTGGAAATGTTTTTGCAATACATCGATTTAATGAAACTCTTTTGTACCCATGTGAAAACCTTTATAACATTATAATAAAGCACTCAAACCAAAGTTAATTACAATGTGAACTCATATCATTGCATCACAAATACAAACACTTGCCTTTTGTGTTTTTATTTTGGTCTCTACCAATTTGATTGTCACCGTTGATCTTCCCAGATCTACGGTCCTTACTGTTGTTGTTCCTCCTAAGCTTGTTCTGTATTAAAGTGTGCATTTCTCTCCTGAGCTTGTTCTGTATAATCTCTAGCCCTTGCTGTGTCTTGCAACTCCACTGCCTCTGCTTCAATTCGCTACCTTTGCTTCCTCTGATCCTTGTCTATCTCTTTTGTCTTATTGTTAGTTCTTCTTTGTTTTTTTCCTTAGTGATAGTTCAGGTGCTACTCCTTTCTCCTCCTTTTCCATCAATAACAATATTTCCAACAGGGCCTTGATATATCCCCCATTAATGACATGAAACAGATATCATGATTGAGACAAAATGATGTTGATATGAAACTAGATTAGGAAAGGAAAACATGGAATTAAGGCTTAAGGGTATTGTAACGGATATCAATTGAATGAATTCTCTTGGACACACCGATGACACTGAATTGAGTTGGAAACATTGACCAAAACCTGAAATGGAGGCTCTGAAAAGGTATGATGAATTGAAAATAAGCAGATAACCAAACCCAACAGCCACAAAGATCAAGTGGAAGAGTGTTGTGTTCAAGAGTGACTCACTTCCATTAGTAAAATGGAGCACCATGTCTTCCCAATTTCGCCAACCATACTGGTCAATACCTCTTTAGTGTTTAAAAAGCTTGAGGAGGATAACATATTCTTGATCTGTAAGTTTATCCCTTGGATGAATCCCTCTGATTATTTTTAAAGAACACTGAGAAGGAGTGGTTCAAAATTTTCATGTTTGACAAGTCCATCATTTTTTGATGTTTTAACAAGTCATATGTAGGTAAAAATCGACATATTTTTTAGGTTTAGAGAGTTTGAAAAATAGGTGAAAAAGAAAACTCCATATGTCCCTTTTTGGAGATATTCTCTTGAGTCTGAAAAAGTAGAAAATAATACTCAAGAGAACCTCTTAGTCATGTTCAACTAAGGTATTCCTTTTTCGTAAATATTATATCTCAATTCGAAAAAGGGTTAAACTTATCCTGAGTATACATCTCTTCATTTACTTTAACGAGTTTGAAAATACAAGTGTTCGGCAATCTTTTCATATTTTGGGAGTCTAAAAAGAGTTGAAAGAGGAATCCTCCTAGTGGAACGAGTGGTATTAAGGGTAGAAATTGGTTCCATTCATTATGGAACTACTCAAAACACACAAAGGTCAAGAGGTTATCTAATAAGACCACTCACCGCATTTGTTCCCCATGAAAGGGTAAAAACCAAGTGAAAGTGTATGATCGGCAAAGTAGATGGTGACGATGGAATGAGAAAACCAAGACTCATCTAGTAGAAGAAGGCTAATGAAAATGGAAATCATGAGGGGTAGGATGAAAATTGTTTCATTTTTACACAAGCGTGAAACATGGGAAACTATGCTTGAGAATACTTGAATATGGTGTTATCACCAAATTGATCTTGATTGGCTGCTCATCAATCAACTCAATGTAACTCTTTCAAACCACTTCTAACTGAAGATTAGCCTCTTCAGTTCGAGAGGGCTCTCTCAAAGGGGGTTTAGGATTTTGAATAGGGATAATACTAGATGGCTAACCCTATGAATTGTAACTTGGTTTTGTATGATTGCAGGTTGAAAAATGAAGGCTTACTACTATTGGGCTATGGAGTCAACATCAACACTCTTAGTGACAGTGGTTATTCACATGGAAGCTCAGGCAAATAGAGGTTTTTAATAAAGATAATTCATACACATAACATAGGAAACACAATAATTTCACCCCTAAAGGAAGTCAGAGCATAATATTATGAATTCTGAGTAATTAGAGATAAAATCTACTGCAAGTGATTAAACATAAAGATATATAGCAATAACACATCAAAAACCTCATGAGAATCTCAAGTCTGAAAGTAGAATGTCACTATATATTACTGATAATGGATAAAACATACAAGCAACAATTTGGTGCAATATTCTCCAAAAATTTTCTCTTTGATGTTTAGTCTATAAGTAGACATTGTTTACAATGTAGATGATCTACCCAGCTAGCTAGATCTTCAAATTCTACTCTGACACCTATCATAACTGAAACTATTAACTTGAAACAGAAAAATGACATCTATCATTAAAGAAAACAAACTCCTAATAGGACTCTATCTCCTATTTATTATATTCAGTTCTCCTATCAGTGAAAAAATTACATAATGAATGCTGCATGCTCGAAGGACAAATCATCATCACCTTAAATATTTAAGTCACCCCTATATTTGTGGAACACAATTTTACTTTTTAGGAGTGGATAACCCTTCACTTTAATCCCTGTTTTTCCTGATGAGTTGGTTGTGTGATACTCCATTTAAGCAATGACTCTTTACTGATATGTCCCACTGACATGCTGGAGGTATCCAGGTGGAAAATGTGTTGTTGAGATACTCAAAATTCTTCAAAAAGCTCCTCGCTATGAAATAGGGAAATTTAGGTAGTTTCGTAGTGAGTTTTAGTAGCGTATGGAAACTTTTTTTCCATCTATCTATTTGACTCCTTTGTTGTTCCAAAACCTTTACTATGCCAAGACACCTTGCAAACAGTCAATAATCCTTCATAATACTTGACAAAACTGAGTTTTAAGGAAAAAATTCACCTATAGGAATTTTCGTAGCATTTTTCTGGCCTCAAGCCTGAGGTATGCTACGAAACTGTCCAAAAAAACAGAATTTGATGAGTTCAATATTGTCTTCAAAAATTGTTCTCCAACAAAATTTGGGTTCTCTACATATTATGAATCTCATCAAACATATTCCATATCAATTTTTTACTCCTGTGGTGTTTAATCTTCATTTACAATCAGTTGGTTGATGGGTTCTTCTATCACTTTCATCTTCAGCCCTGTCTTTTCCAACTCCACCTGAATTAAATCTAACTACTCCTAAATATCTTCCACTTGGTATTTTAATGCTCTGTTTTTTATTGTAAGTGAAATTTCATCCTCCTAACATATTTAGCCTCCCCTCTTAATGGCTAAGTCCATTTCAGCAACTTTTCTGTATTGTCCAAAGTTTTTGAAACACTTGTGACTTTCTCTTCCCATATTTTCCTCATCTGCTCAAATTGAAACTTCTCAGCTATGTGTTTCTTTGCCTCTTGCTTCAACATTGATATCTATTTACTTGCTTCCTTCAACTGCTCTTTGAGGGTTTCTATTTCTAATTTTTCAATCATTTTCTCTTTTCCATTTCTTTGCTTAATTACCATTTCCTCCTTTGCTGGTGAAGACAAATCTATGATGCTTGGTGGCTGAGTAGCTTCATTGATTTTCTCAGTCTATTTTCTTTCCATGACCTTCTTTGCATGTTTTTTCATTGGCTTCCTTGGTTGAAAAATGAAACTAGAATCATCACCTGCAAAATCTAGTTTTTTAGCAGTCTTACATTTCTTCATCTTTCTTGCTCCATCTTCAATGTCTTCATCTTGCACAATGGGTGACTCTTCAATGTCAATTCCATGCACGATATCCTCCAAATTTCCTTTCGCCAATGTATGGCTTCTAGTGACTCTCTTACTGCCTCGTTTGTTGACTGTCTACCTCTAATTTGCAAGTGTTGTTTGAGGTGTGTCAGTCTCTTGCAAAGGTTCTGTTTCCATGTTCACTGGTTCTAGAGGAGATGATCTATGTTTTTATTTAACTTCCTTTGCCACAACTGGTGATGAAGTAGTTCTAGGTTTGGAGGCTTTATTAGGAGTAACCACATCAATTTCATAACCACTCATGAACAAAAAGGAAGTCCAATCTCTATCTAAACTTCTCAACTCTTCTAACACTAACAAATTTATTATACCATGATGAAAAAGAGATGTCTCACTTCCTTCTGTCTTTATTTGAACCTTATATGACATTTTCCCTAGAATTTTGTATAAATAAAAAGGCAAGTCAAGTGACCTCTTACCTACAAAATGCAGAAGAAGTCTGAGATGATAGGAGTAGACCATGTGAAATATTCCTTCATAGGTAAAATACTTTTGAATTACCATCAACATCATTGCATAATTCTACTTCATGAAACTCCTAGAGATAGCATTTTTCAAAACAATTTCATTGTGTTCTTGCTTGATGAACTCTTTGTAATCCTGCATTGTGAATTTGACACCTTTAAACAATTGTTCACCTCCTCTAGGGATTCCTGTAGCTGATGAGATGCTCTCTGGTGTCACTGTAAGGTTCAGAATTCCAACCTTTGAATCTGTTCCTGTGAAACTGGTGGCAAAATCCTTTGAAACCTATAATTGAAAGCCCCACAACCTCTTGCAGAATTGCAAGTAGTTAATTCTTTTGAAAACCTTCATGGCAATAGGGTCTTCATTGAGTAAATTCATATCCATGGGCTCATACATGTGACAATGGCCACCCTTATTTGTTTTCCTTCTTCCAACCATAGATGCTTTATAGTCTTCACTACCTCGCTTGTTGATGACACCTGTAGACTTCGAACTTGTCAGCCACGTGCTTGGCTCGATGAAGAAACTCTCCAGAAATTGACTAACATGCAAGGATAAATCACAATATGACAAAAGGCTAATTGAGGTAAGATTTGATGGTTTGATTGATAGCTCAAGATACAATTATGACACATATAAGCCCAAAAACATAATGATGACATCAAACATGAGTATGTACATTTTAATTTACCATAACAACCTTGAATTACCTCTACCTTAACTCCTCTAATCATAAAATGGCACCTCATGCAACTCTGATAAGACAGGTTAAAAAACTTATTTTCGTAGTGAAATTAGTTAAGCCTCTGAAAGATTCACTACGGAACTATTACATAGTTTCGTAGCAAAATCTGTTGTTTTCCTGTGTAAAACGCCACGAAATTTTGAAAAATTGACATAATCTCTCTTTTGAGTTTGAATGCATGGGGAATGACAACTGACATGATATGGGACTAATTTGACTAAAATTGCATAAATGAAGGTGATCATGCAACTTAGGATAGGCTAAAAATGTGAAAATTTTCCTATACCACCTTGAAATGGCTTAGGAGACCTTATCCATTTGGTGAGTGACCTCTATGACCCTATCAAGAAATGTTTCACAACTTAATGAGTGATAATAGATGGTTTCATTTTTCACAATTTTGAAACATGATAAAAACTATGATTGGAATTGGTTTCATTTTTACACAATCTTGAAACAGAGGAAATTTGTGCTTGAGATAAGTTTTCATGCCCCCAAAATAATGACTCAATTCAAGGTACATGCCCTGTAATCTTCATTTCATTCACCTAAGTAGACTATTGGTTTCTAACAGATGGATGGAATGAAGGTTCATTTATGAGATCAAGCGAAAGAATCAACTGGGAATTTACAAGATCTAATAAAGACTCGAATTGGAAGGGGATTTGTTTCATTTTTAAATGATATTGACACAGGAAAATAACTATTCTCAAGATTGTTTCATTTTTACGTGAGCTTGAATCATAGAGGAAACTATGATGATAGGAACCTATTTCACTTTTTAACGAGGCTGACATAGTAAGAGAACTATCCTCATGACATCTTATTTAATTTTTTAAGGAGCATGACACAAGAAAAGGAACTTTTCTCCAACACCTTGTTTCATGTTTTAAGGATCTTGACACAAGAAAAGGAACCCTACTCCAAAAAACTTGTTTCATTTTTTAAGGAGCTTGACACAAGAAAAGGAACTTTTCTCCGAACCTTGATCATCACCTTTAGGAGGCCATGGATTCCAAGAGGTTCTCATAATATGGGAGAAAAACACTCTAGAAAGTATCAAATAATCTAATGGAAACATTAGACTAAAATTCCCCTAGTAAATGATGCATTACATCAACTACTAGATCATTAATAGATGTGAGCATGGAATAGTTTTCCACATAATTTAACTATGGCGGGGTAGATACCACTTTCATTTAAGTACCATTTAGGGAATTTGGTTTATTGGGAGTCAAATTAGTACCAACAAATGAAAATTGATCAATGTTCATGATTATTCCTTCATGTGGGAAACACATCACATGAAAGAGAGAAGAGAAAATAGATCCCATGACATACACATAATCATGCCCAAGGAGTAAATTAAAATCCAAAGGGCCTTGGACTACCATCACATCGATATAGATAGTTTTTCCTCCCAAGATAATAGGAAACTTAGGAAGGATACCTAATGGTTGACTGGTTCCTCTATTAAAGGCCAACATATTCTAGGTGACAAGCACAATATGTGGAAAACCTAAAGCTTTCCAAGAATTTGAGTACATAATACTAATATATGTGCCTTCATCTATAGTTGTGCCAAGTAAGGCCATATTATAAGCTTGTACTATGATCTGGAAGGGAACATGAGAAGGAAGACAATATCCTGCTAGTTGACTCCAATCAAAGGAAGAGACTGTACTACTTGGAGGGGGTGCAGTGGGAATGAGAGAATTTCCCCCTTACACAATCATAAGGGGATAAATGATCTCATGTGTTGTAGGAATGAGAGAGTTCCCCCCCAGTTCATTTGAATTTGAATAAATGAGAAGAACCTGAGTGGATGTTAGGTCCCTATATTACTAGTATAGTTCCTTATTGTTGTTAGTGTAACCCCCTTATTGTTGTTATTGTACCCTTGTAACCCCCATATTGTTATTATTGTGCCCTTAAATTATTATTGTTAGGTCAGCTAGGATTACATTGTGGCCCCATGGACTCCTATATATAGAAAGGAGGTTTTGTAATTTGTATCATCCAAGAATTTTTCATTCATGTAATGTATTGGAGGTTTCCCCATAAAAGTGGATTATTTCTAAGGCGTTGATATCTCTTTTCTTCTCTTTTTGGAGCTGGTTTCACAACATTTGGTATCAGAGCTTTGGATTCTAGGGTTTCGTTGCTCCAAATAGGTCATCGTGGAATTTTCACTATAACGTTTTTTCTACGAAGGTTCAGAAACTGAAATTTGTAGAGCACGAAGCCAAAATTCTGAGAAACATCTTCGAAAAATTTTAGAGCTTGGTTCGCAATATTTTCAGAGATATGATCTATGGAATTTAGGTCTTTTTTAGGCTCTCGAATTTCATCTCAAAGAGGTGATCGTGGGAAAATCTTCATAACTCTCTCTCTGAGCATCGGATTGTAATTTTGTAAAAATTGATTGGAAGTACACAGACTGTATTTTCCGATCTATAAATTTCATAGCCAAAGGATCAAATAGTGACACGTGGCAAGTCATACAAGTTTTCTCTATTGAACCAGTCCATAATTAGGTCATTGTGGGAGATTGGACATAACTTTGTCTTGAAGAATCCAAATCAAGTTAGACCTATGGCAATTGAAAGAAGCTTTAGAGGAATAATATAGGGCCGAATTTTAGATATTGAGGATCTACAAGTATAGAGATAAGTCAATTGAAATATCAAGCTCCTCAAAAGTAAGTAAAAGGTGTATATTTTGTTTTTCCGAATTGCATAAGTCTTGTTTGAAGAATCAAGTTGAATTGATTCCAAGGGCATATTATAGAATAGATATCAGTATTGGATTATAAAATGGCCCCTAAAAAGAATTCAACACCCATTAAGCCTGTATAAGGCTCTACTATGACTCATGAAGACGAAGAATGGCAACATGACATATCAAAATTACAAGAGCAAGTGCAAAAAATTTCGCTCTCGCAAAGAGTAACAAAAAATGACATGGAAGTTTTGAAGAAAGGTGTGGAATCTAAGATGGATGGTTTGAAGAATGGCATGGAAGCTAAGATGGATGGAATGGAAGCTGGCATGGAATCTAAGATGGATGACATGGAAGCTAAGATGGAAAACATGAAGAATGATCAAAAAGCAGACATGGAAGGTTTGACAAAGTTGATACAAGAAATGTTTCCTAATGGTGAAAAGATAGTAGAGGAAGCTCATGATAAGAACAAAATAAATGTTAATAATGATTTCATAAACTCTAATGTTGGAGGGAAGAACCACCATATTACCAAAATGGATATGAGGAAGTTTGATGGAAAATATCCTGTAACATGGATACTACAAATGGAGCAATATTTTGATTTCAATAACGTGCAAAACACACAAAAGGTACACATTGAAACTTTACATTTAGAACAAAATACATTTGTATGGTATTGATGGCTTTTCTCTCATAAAAAAATTGTCACTTGGTCCATTTTTACGGAGGAAATGATAGCACATTATGAGGATACAAAGAGCAACACTTTCTTTAGCCAATTTATAAGTATCAAACAAAAGTTTTCAGTGGGGGATCACATTAAGGACTTCCAAAAATTGAATATAAGGGTAACTGATATTCCAGAGGAACACAGGATTGATCTCTTCATAGGTACTTTAAAGGATAACATCCAACATGAAGTTCGCGTTTTGGAACCTAATTCCTTGGAGAAGGCATTCAGGTTGGAAAGAAAAATTGAATGTAAAATTATGGTGACAAGGAAGCCTACCACTCACTTTTATAAATATGGAAGTGTTGCTACTCCTAGATTTCCACAACCTACAAGGTTGACACCACAACAATTGGTAGAAAAAAGAGAAAAATGGCTTTGCTACAATTGTGATAGAAAATACACTAAAGGTCATAAGTGTACTGAGAAGAAATTATTTTACATAGATTGTGAAGAGGAAGAAGAAAATGAATAGGAATCTTCAAAAGAAGAGGATATACACCAAGAACCAGCCCTAGAAGAGGAAGAAATGATTCCAACCATATCGTGTAATTCATTGGCAGGAATTACCACTCCTCAAACTCTCAAGATAGAAGGAAATATCAAGAAGAAAAAGGTAATAGTGTTGATTGATTCAGGTAGTACCCATAATTTTATTCATTGTAAGGTAGCCAAGGAATTGAATTGTTTCCTATACCCAGCACCAAAATGTTGAGTGATGGTTGCAAATGGAGGAACTATAAATTTCTCTGGAAAAGGCCATAATATCAAGCTAACCATGGGTTAATATGTATTGAATAGTCCAATGCTTTCCATTCCTATGGGAGGTGTTGATGTTGTACTAGGAGTACAATGGTTACAATATTTGGGGACGGTAGCTTTTAATTTTCAAGAAATTTTCTTGAATTTTTTTTTAGAAGGAAAGGAAGTCAAATTACGGGGTATTGCAGGGAAGATAGGAAAGATAATGAGCTCTAATTTCATGATAAATCTTCTAAAGAAAGAACAATGAGGCATAATTGAAAAATTATGCTCACTAGAAGTTCCAAGATCAAAATCATCGATTTCTGCAGATCTCTAAAAAGTCTTGGAAAAACATTCCAAGGTGTTTAAAACTCCCAAAGGACTCACACATATTTGTGATCATGATCATGCTAATCATTTGATTCTAGGAAGTTTTCCTCCAAACATCAGGCCTTATAGATATCCTTATGTCCAAAAGAGCGAAATTGAACATATGATTGCAGAAATGTTAGAGGCGGGTATAATTCAACCTAGTCAAAGTTCTTTCTCTACTCCTGTAGTATTGGTACACAAGAAGGATGGATCATGGCGCATGTCCAGATTATATGAGCCATTGCGCCACTATTAAATATAAATTTCATTCCTATGGATTTGATGAATTATTGGATAAATTTCATGGAGCAATTTATTTTACTAAGTTGGATCTTCCTTCAGGATATCATCAAACTAGAATGAACACTAAAGATATTCCAAAAACATCATTTCGAACTGATGAGGGTCATTATGAATTTTTTGTCATTCCTTTTGGCTTTACCAATGCACCTTATACGTTTCAAGGGCTGATGAATTCCATTTTCAAACCCTTCCTTATAAAATTTGTGCTAGTATTTTTTGATGATATAATAATCTACAACGGGTCTTGGAAGGATCATGTTCAACATGTTGACAGGGTGATCAAATTTTCAGAGGAGAAAGAATTATATGCAAAAACCTCCAAATGTTTCTTTGGATTACAAGAGGTGGAATATCCGGGTCATATTGTATCTCAAGAGGGTGTTAAGGTAGACCCTAACAAAATTAAATCCATTGAGGAATGGAAAGTCCCCACAACCATAAAGAAGTTGCGAGAACTTCTTGAGTTAACAGGGTATTATCGCAAGTTTGTTAAGAATTATGGGAGAATAGCAGCACCTCTAACAACATTATTGAAGAAAGATGCATTTTCATGGACTCCCGAAGCAACTAAGGCCTTTAAACATCTTAAGAGGAAAATGTGCCTAGCACCCGGTCTTAGCTATGCCGTATCACAAAAACCTTTATTGTGGAATGTGATGCCTCAGAAATGGATTTGTGTTGATTTAATGCAAGAAGGAAGACGCATTGCTTTTGAAAGTCGTCCAATCAAAGGAGAGTATTTACAGAAAGCTATTTATGATAAGGAATGATAGAAATACTACATGCACTAAAGAAATGGCGACTTACCTAATGGGAAGACACTTCAAGATAAAAATTGATCATGATAGTCTTAAACACTTTTTGAAACAAAGACTATCTTCAGAAGAGCAGAAAAAATGATTCACAAAGATGTTGGGTTATGACTTTGAAATAATCTACAAAAAAGGGAAGCTAAATGTTATTGCAGATGCACTCTCAATAAAGAATGAAGAGGTGGAAGCATTGCTTTGTGCCATTTATATTATCCAAACCGTACTGGGATAACCGAAGAAAGAGATGAATGGAATAAGGATGAAGAAGTGTGGACACTCATTCAAAAGTTGTAGCAAGATCCTAGTACATCTGATACATTTAGTTGGAAAAATGATTCCTTATGGTACAAAGATCACTTATATCTTTGTAAGAATTCCCAACTAAAACAAAATATTCTTTTTGAATTGCACACATCTCCTTTAGGAGGACACGCAGGTTTTTTAAAAAATTACCACAGGGTGAAGAAAGATTTTTTTTGGGATGGCCTTAAATCTGATATTCAAAAGTTTGTGGCAGAATGTTTGGTTTGCCAACAGAATAAAGTTGAGACAATTAAGACCCCTGGTCTTCTACAACCTTTATCCATTCCAAGTCAACATTGGGAGGATATTTCAATGGATTTTATCATAGGTTTACCTAAGTCCGAAGGAAAGAGTATCATCATGGTGGTAGTTGATAGACTTACCAAGTATGCACACTTTTGTGCATTATCTCATCCATTTAAAGCAAGTACAATTGCTACTACATTTATGGACACAATTCAAAAGCTACATGGAAACCCAAGGGTTATTGTGAGCAACAAAGATCCCATTTTTACTGGAAATTTTTGGACGGAGTTATTTTATTGTTTGGATACTCAATTAGCTCATAGCTCATCTTATCATCCTCAATCTGATGGTCAAACTGAAATAGTAAATAAATGTTTGGAAGGATATATTCATTGTTTTGTATCTGATAAACAAACACAATGGGTCAAGTGGTTACCTCTGGCTGAATGGTGATATAACACTTCCTTCCATACTGCAACAAAAATGGCCCCATTTATGGCACTTTATGGATATCATCCACCATCCATTACATCATCTTTAAGATAAAATTCTAAAGTTCAAGTAGTGGAATATCACTTCGAGCATCAACAACAAGTTTTTCAACTCTTAAAGGATAACCTAAATTTAGAACAAAATCAAATGAAACAACAAAAGTGCATCAACATCGATCAGAGAGAAGTTTTGATGTAGGAGACTAGGTATTTTTACGGCTACAACCATACAAACAAATGTCCCTCAAGCAAGCTAAGAAGGATAATAAATTATTGCCAAAGTACTATGGTCCTTACAAGGTGTTGCAAAATATTGGTACTATGGCATACAAATTAGTGCTTCCTGCTTCTTCATGAGTGCATCTAGTTTTCCATGTTTCATGCTTAAAGAAGGCTATAGGTGAAAATCTTCCAGTTCAAACAATATTGCCAGAACTTGATGAGGAAGGAAAAATTATATTGGAACCTGAAGCGGCCATGGAAACAAGAACTCTACAGCTACGAAATCGATCAATTTCAAAGTATATCATCAAGTGGAAAAACTTACTCACTGAAGATTCTACATGAGAGGATGATAATTTTATATAGAAGCACCCAGAGCTACTTAAGCATTGAGGACAACACTTTTTTTAAGGAGAGGGGCATGTTAGGTCCCTATATTACTAGTATTGTCCCTTATTGTTGTTAGTGTAACCCCCTTATTATTATTATTGTACCCCTGTAACCCCCATATTGTTATTATTGTGCCCCTAAATTATTGTTGTTAGGTTAGCTAGGATTACATTGTGGCCCCATGGACTCCTATATATAGAAAGGAGGTTTTGTAATTTGTATCATCCAAGAATTTTTCATTTATGTAATTTATTGGAGGTTTCCCCCTCAAAGTGGCTTATTTCTAAGGCATTGATATCTCTTTTCTTCTATTTTTGGAGCTGGTTTCACAACAGTGGAATGAGTCTCATTCTCTTCAGGAAAGGTATGATCAACTGATGGTGGGATTGAGTCAACTATTTTCTTAACCAATGGTTGGTCGGGAACAGACTCATGGGATTCATGTTTAGAGAGAGTGGGATTGAATAGATATGGATTCTGATCAATCACTTCATCAAGATTATGATCAATCACTTCATCAACTAGTGGAGGAATGGGAGAAATATTTCGATAACCAACCGGAATATGACACTAAGAAGTTGTAAGGTTTTACAACAATTTTTAGGCTTCATACATATAATGACAAAGGTGAATAGGATTATTCCCTTCAGATAACATATAGGTAAATTCATATTTACCCTTATTCTCATGGAACTTACTATCATTAGGTGATGGTTTATCACTAGCATGATCTCCATAGGATGATGACAAAGGCTGATGTGATCATGTAGACCACACTTCTAATATCTTGGGAATACCAAGACAGTAACTAAGAAGGTGGTCACCTTTACATAAATTTCTTGCATCTAAATTTTCAAGGAATTGTTGCTCCATGATCTCGTGTCCAACAGATCACCAAATAGAGAAAAAAATACCAATAGAAAAATTAGAAATCCCCAACCCTGAATGATCAATCATGAAACAAAAAATCGGTTCTACGCTATAGAGAAAGGATATCACACATCGAATACTCACAGATCAGAGAAATTTTTTGAGTTCGATGCAAATCTTGCACTCCACTCGAGTGATCTACCACGTCCACACCCAATATCTTATCCCTACACACAATCACAACCAATCAAAGATGACAAGTTATCTTCCTTGGAAGATCGTTAGATCAAAATAAATAGAATCAACCATAAAATATGTTGAATACACATTCATATAATGGAAGGAACATATATTTCCATTAATCATGAAAAATATTACAATGCTTATACCTTCGCTTCAAAGCTTCCTCTCTACAGTCCAGGAGATTTTCCCCACCATATCTAGATAAATGAGCATGAAGAGCGATATACAAGTGGCAAAGAGCTCACAAGATTTCTCTAGCATAAAAATGGCAGTATGGGTTCAAGGTCCCAACTCTACAAAACTAGTATAGATCTCCAAAATCTAGTCTGACACTCTCAAATAATCCAATATAAATAGGCATAAGAGATTTCCCAAGAGGATGTATGTAGACTCTCAGGATGACGAGAAGTCATAGAAAATTCTAACTGATAAGTCCTGGCCAGCTCAAATAGGTGATAAATCGAACTGATCTCCTAGGGACTAAGGCACTCTAGAAGTGTTTCCATGCACAAGGATAAAATCGTCTTTGTACACATGCACGGGGAAGGTATGGTAGCATATGGAAGGCTCTAGACACATCCATAGGCCTCCAACCATGTGTCCAAGAGTCAAACTGGAGAAAATTGAGTCTCATGTCTAGAAAAATTCAATCAATCATGAGGACTAAGGGTCACTGATACATAGAGAGTAAAATACATTGATAACAAACTTGCAAGGAAATTTTACTTTGCGGGGTTTATTGGAATGTTTTTTCATACTAGTTGCATTTGTATAAATAGTTGCTTGGTTTTCCCCCTGCTAATTTTTCTTCTTATTCTTCGTCCTCTTATTCTTCTTCTTAGTTTCCTCGTTACTATAATCAAGAATTTCACCAAGCGAGGAGGAATAAAGCAATGAAGAAGAAATAGGTGAATAAGGCAAAGGGACAACATTAGGATCAACTTGAGGTTGATAATTTTCAGGTGGAGGATAACATAGTTGAGGAGAATTTTGGACATTCAGAACCATAGTGGTTGAAAACAACCAAATTGGTAAACCAATGGTAAATCCAAGAAGGGAAAATGCTTCCATATAAGGAGCACCAATATTTCCAAAAGGAGGAAACAAACCAAGATTCAATTTAGAGGGGTTTCCTTGATTGGTGGACTTGGGAATTGTTACCATTAGTTTCAACCTAAGATCCAGTAAGTATCCGCTCCATGAAGAGGGTGTTATTCCGCGATCAATTAATTTATTCTAGAAATTAAAGACACAAAATAAAAACAAAGAGGGGTAACTAGGAAAATGGAATTACCAAGAAACTATGCACTGCAATATACCACCTTGGAAAACCAAGGATTTATGTATGGGTAGGAAATATCCTTGAATATTGTGTTCAGTGTATCATATTGTACAAGGCAACCGACTTAGTTACTTATGACAAGGATAGCAACCTATAGGGGACTTCCAAATATAATCGACGGTATGTAGAAGTGCAGTCTCTAGTAGTGGTGTCTAATGTGTAACCGTCCAATGAGAGCATTCCCATATACTTATCATGCATGGAGTACCATCCAATATACTCGAAGGTACGTGGAGAATGATACGATACACTTACATACGTGGAACAAGATATCACCCCCAGAATGCAACACTAGAAAAAAATGATAGCTCCTACATTTTAAGACGTTGAAACATGTCTCTAGCCTAGACCTCTAAGTGTTTGTGTTAATGTTACAAATTATCCATAGGTTGATTCAATAATTTTTTTTTTTATCTTTTATTAAGTTTCAGTTTTTGGCTCACCACAAATGTCACTTGAATATACTAAAATTCAAAATCTAGCATGATAAAATGGAAATCTTTTCTTTCAATGAACATATAGCTGAGGAAAGAAAGAAACAATCAGTATGCAACATAAAACATGCACCAAACAAGATGCAAGATGTAATTTACCTTTTAACTGCTCCTATATCAATGCACATACAAAACCCTAAATTCCAATGCAAAAAATATTCTTTTCAACACACTTAATTTTCAAAATGAGGAAAACTAATATGCAAAAGTTTAATCACTAATTAAAATGCACTTTTCATAATGAGGAGTAGAACAAAAATTCATCCAAGCAATCAATGACCAAAATAAATTAGTTTGCAAGAGAACTAATGATAAAAGCAAATCAAAATCAAAATCAATCCTTACCAAAGGCAATCAAACACAATTGAAAACCAAATGGAGGCTTTAGAGAGACCACAAGACACTCAATACTCAGGGAAGGTTATCTGGAAGTGGGATGATCAAAGAGACACTATAAAACAAGGGCACATTTTGTGCAAAAATAAGGGCCAACATTGGTACAAAAAAGGCACCAGTGCTTTGCAACGTTGGTACAGAGTGGGCCCAGGTGAGGTGCAACGCTTTTTTAGAGGCACTGGGGGAGCATTGGTCCAAGGATAGAGGATTATGACACAAAAATTGCAAATGAAACTCAATGAAATCAATTCATAGGTGTTTTCCTGGATGGTTAAAGCAACAAAGGTCTATCAAAGAGGTAAACAAAAACAATGGACAAAGAAACCACCAATGGAATACACTGATCCCTAGTGGAGTTGCCAATTTTTTATGCAAGATTTATGATTGGGTTTAAAATTATCTCCCCTATTTCTAGTTACTAACCGAGAACAATAGAGAGACAAGGAACCCAATCCTTTCCTTAAAGTAAATAGATAATGGGATGAAGCCTACCTAGAATCCATCGCATACTTTACTCCTTATTTAGCTCGAATGCTCCGATAGCCAAAATTAGAACATGCACAATCAAACAACACAAGGCAAGAAATTACGGGATCTATGTAGCATCATCTAAATATTGTATTCAATAGATCAACATGGTATTGAAATACATGAAATGACAACATCATATATAGGAAAACTGAGAAATATTTGCATTAATATAAATGCAAGGAGTTTCAACCATAAATAGGTGTTTATATTGTAGAATATCTCCTCCATGATGACTTGTCCTTTCTTTGTCACAAATTTCACCTCTAATAACCCTAAATGCATGAAATGATGTCTCTCACAACATCATCATAAGGGTAGAATCACTCTCCTAAATCCCATCTCTTGCATATGGAAGGATGTAAATATATAAAAGAGAGGTGTAAGTTGGGAGTTCTTATCCATTTACCAACCCAGGGATTTAGATCCACTTTTGATGGGAGGATGGGATCAATGGATAAGGGATGGAAACTCCAAATTATGGTAGGATAAGATCTAAATGTTTTATCTAAGGTAAATGGTTACAACATATCCTAGAAGCTTCTAGAAATGGAGGCTTCTGGATTCTCTCTATTTTTCTTGAAATTTTAGAACCAACACATGTGAAAAGGGGAGAAACGTGTAGGTGATCAACGTAGGCCACAGTAGAGAAACCTATAGGTCAACGCAATCCAACAAGAGGCCAAGGAGCATCAGTCCTAAAACTTGCTCAGATGATACAGTTTCAGGAAAAAACTCTGGGGAATGAAAGAGGCATGCTTAGAGCTTTGTGCAATCATGATAACAAGGGGAATAAGATTTTGATTGATCCCATTAGGAGTCTTATTTATCGGATGTGAAAAAATGTCCTATAACATATATGTATTCATATTTTCTACATAGGGTATGTAAATATAAAAATCACAATAACGAGGCACCAACATCAAAATCTTATTTCCTCTACCATAAACATTAAAAAATTGGCTCAAAAATATATTTATGATTTCATAGTATATGTTACACAGGAATATACTTATCTTGGATTCAAACTAAAGAAGGCCAACTAAGAGTGGGACTACCACTGTTCGCCCAACCATAGATAGTTGCAACCAAGACTTACTTGAAACTATCACATCCAAGATAGATTCTAGTGCTTTGGAAAAGAAACCAAAATATATTTTCATTTGAACAGGATTTCATGAGGTTGTAGCACCTTCATCCACCAACTACACATATTTCCACTCTTTCCTCCATACTTACAACCAAAATTAACATCCCCATCAGAAGACCATATAATAGAGAATTACCAGCTCATTATCAGAAGAAGATATTCAATGCAACACAAAGTTTCTTCAGGGGATAAGCTACTATTGAATAGAAGGAATCACTTCTCTAGGTGATTCTTCAATGAGACAAATGCCATATCTTTAGCCCCAAGGAAATTCCTGGTGGATCCTCAATCTCACAAACACTTGATTGATTCTCCCCAATGTATTAGGTTCCTCAACCCCAATATTCTAGTGGATTCCTTCAACCTCCATTCAAGTAATTTCTCTCTAAAATTTATTCCCAACAAGTCTCTTCCCGAGGGTTCTTCAACTGGTCTCTATGTATCCTTCTTCTTTCCAGAAAGCCTCTTTTTTGAGGATTATTCAATTGGTCTCTAAATTTTTCTTCCTAACAAGCCTCTTCTTGATGATTCTTTACTATTTAGCTGATATATTTTCTATTTTTACTCAACATTGTTCATAACGCTCTTCCTCATATCTTTTCCCTTACACACACAAGAGAAATTCATTACTGTCTTCTAAGGGTGTGCTCCTCTTCAAGAATTCTAAAATCCCTTTTTTCGTGTCCCCCAACTGATAGAAGTGTCCCTTCTTTTTCTAGGCTCCACACAGCTCACTCTTCTTGGACAACACAACCATGCTTCCCTTAATTATTTTGTCCTTTCATGCTTGTTGTTCAGTTGAAGGAAACCTAAGCCAGTACTTGTCTCCATAGTTAGCCTTAATTCCCAATTAGCTTATTTAATTTCCTCAACCAACCATGGTTGATGTATTTATTTTTTGCTCATTTCCTCAGGATATCTCCCACCTCTTGAAAACTAGAATCCATGTCCCATCTCTCAAAATTTCTGTGATTACAATTATATAAAATAGGGAATAATTTAACCATAGTTATCATATACCCCTTCCCCTTGGGGGAATACCATTTTATATGTTTATATCCCGAAAAAAACACATGATTGACCCACACATAATGATAGTGATATTTATAATTATAGCTCATTTACATCCAGATTTTCACATATAGTTTCTTACCCGACAAATAAAAGGTTATCAAATTCAATACATTGGTCATCTTATAGTGGTTCTATTGCAATCCTTAGGTGCCTTGTTGTGCACTTTGATATCATACAACTATCTTTATTCCTCTTGAAACCAAGCCCACTCACCCAACCTGAGAATCCAATCTTCCTGAACATATGAATTCTCATGAGATTCATCGTAGGAACAATTGCAGCGAATGTAACCATAGCTTCATGAAGATAATTCCTGAAAATGTGGCTTGGGAGTATGATCATCCATCCTTTTGCGAGAATTTTCCCTGATAAAAACCTACACAATCCTCATGGTTTCCCTGGCATTGTCCATATCCACACCCACAGCTTCCCCCAAGACTTGGGACGTAGCATAGAAAAGGAAAAAGGGGAATTAAACATTCATCACCATTTGTAAAAATATAAAAAACGTAAATAAAGCAACATGGGCATGCACCAACCAATAGTCAAGTGAAAAATGGTAGACTCAAGATGATAAAAAATCAACAAGAAAACACCAAATGCATAGAAAATTTTAACACCTATTATAACCCATTCCTTGTTAATATAATTCAATTGTTTCATAATTATTTTCAATTTATTTACATCGCTTCACATGGAGATGGTATAAACATTCTACCACATTTCACTATCCCTCTCGTTGGTTGAGATCGGATGACCATCTTTCCTATCTTCCACAGCTACGTAAAATCTAGGCACGCTTAGAGCCACATCTTGAACTATCCTAGCTTATTGAATGTGATATAGCCTTAATCCATAAATCTTTCATTGTGGGAAATCCTTTATTAGGTGATTCTCCTCACAAGTACAACACTTGAAGGATCCCTTTCCATAATTTATGGGTTCTTCTCTTGCGACCTGAGTAGATTGGTCTTTATTAGCAACATTGAACCTATGTTGAGTCTCACTTCTATTGGTGGTGAAACTTATTTCCTTCTCCTCTGGTTATTGCTCTATATTTCCATGCTTTCTTCCTTTAGGTTTGAAACTACCCCTTGCCTTGTAATATTCCCAAATGGGGAAATAAAAAATACATGCATGAAAAATGCATTTTTCATAATTATATGCATTAACAGATGACTGTAGCCCGTGGATCCATTAGATCTAACATTATATCAACCCAATATAAAACGAAATCAGAAACAAATCACTATACCCTAGTTAAACAGGCCTCCCATGCTCAAAACACCCCAAAAACACTAAAACCCCAAGACTACTGCAACACAGAAATTATTGTAGAAAGTGACAACATAGTTAATTGAGGGTTACACTAAAAAATATGAGAGAAAAAATAGATCTGCTTATATATTAATCAATAAGGCCCAAAAACATATATCTAGCCTCTTTTACATAAATCCAAGATGACCTAGTAAGGGTTTCTTGATAAACATGAAATACAAGAAGCATATGTTGCAGATATATGGCTGAATCACATTGTATGGCTGAAGCTTTGCATAATAATGGATGATCATGCAAAGAAATGGTTGTAGCTCCTCCTACTAGCTTTCTGGGAAAAAGGTTGATCCTCCTCCTAGGAAACTAGCTCATAAAACAAGGGATTAAACCCCTCCACTGCAATACCTTAAGAAATAACGGAGTTTCTGCAAGGGATAGCACTGTTGTTGAAGGTGACTACTTGGCCCAACACCATATAGTGGAAAATGTGGCACAAAATTCTCCTCTCATATTTCTTAAACAATATCTCCAAGCAAGAGTGGGGAATTCCTGCATGAGAAAACCCTTGCACTAAACAGTGCAGAAAACTTAGCTAAATAGACAAAGAATGCAAGAAGTCTAAAAAAAACAAATAAAAAATATAATCTTCAATCATACCCCATATGGCTGCCATTCCATCCATTACATAGATGATGAGCTTCCTCACCATGGGTGCCACCCATTGATGAGGTTACTTCCATGCAAAGGCTCCTCCTCCAAAATTACGATGTCTCCATTAGTCCCACTCTTCTATTTACAACGTTGTTTGATTTAGTCAACCATGACTTAATCTCCATGCATTGTCTCCTTTCGCACCCAAGGTGTCTTTATTCTGACTAGCTAGATTGATCTTTATTCACACTGGGTTGTCTTTATTTAGGATCCACACCCCACATATTAATGTTTTTGAATTGGTCAAACTTGACCTTTTCCACACATATTACACCTTGTTCACACATGAGGATTTTTGATCTAGTTATTAACATGATCCATTTTCACATTAAGAGGGCTTTTATGCCTACTTAAGCAACTTATGGGCCTCCTTACCCATTTATTCATCTAACTAGATATTAAGAGAAAAATTAATATTCCTATTAGCTACATGCTAATTTAGGAATATTGCAGTCTTCCCCTCCCAAATGTTTCTTGTCCTTAAGAAACTGTAAGGGTTATACACAATCTCCCCTCCTCCTTTTCTAGCCTCCTCATCCAATAGTCTCCACCATTGCTTCAGATATTCTGCAACAATTATGTCTCCCAATGGTTCCTCCCAAGTGTGTAAGTTGGCCTTTGGTGGATAACCCAAATGGCTCTCATCATAAAAGAATGGAAGGTCTATATGGAAACCTTCTTGCTGATCAATGGCCTCCTCAAGGTAGAAGTGATGACAACCAAGTGGACTTCACTCTCAATGAGAGACTCCCACCTCCATGTTATCATCCAAATGAAATGAATCACCTCCCAACTTGGTAATTCATAGAAAAGCTCCTCCCAAATGCTCATGAGAGGAATTTCCCAAGTTATCCAAACAGTCATATGGCCTACCTCATAAAGAAACAAGTGATCTACTATAGTGGCCATATCTTTTCACATGCTCCCCTTGAAGCATGCAGTGCAAAAAGTGTGGGAAATTTCTTTCCCCAAGGACACATCCAACCAATGTGTATTCCTTCCAACCATGTTCCCAATAAATATAAGAACATCTTTAGCATATGGAATCATAATTAGAGTCATGCTAACTGCCATATTCAATAAGGGAGAAGGAGAGTGGTCCCTCATGTGCAACCAGCGCAGTTTTTCTCCTAACTACCATAGAACATGATATAACAAGTGTTTCTCCCACCCCTTGTTTGATGCCCCATTCTTCTTGCATGCTTGGAGAAGGTGTATGATGGTTGGTGTTAGTGAATCACACCATGAAGAATACATCATTTCCCCAAAATATTCTAGGGAATGGTGAACAACAACATTGTTCATGGTCCCAAGTAGCCCATGAAGCCCATAAGGAAAGGTGCCCCCTCTTGGATTAATACCCTACACATGAGTGTTAAGAAAATTAAATTATATAGTAAATAAATTATGGTTTTTATAAATACAATTCTTACCATACACTTGATTTGAATCAGTGAGGTATCTCATGGATGAGCTCCCTCTCACACCTAATGAATAAGGAGGTGGTAATGATAACTCTTTCTAGGAGCTATGTTCCTCCTCAATCAAAAAATAATCTATGCACTTTCTCATGTGATAGTGCAGCACTATTCTGAAATATTCCCACATGAATCCCTCCAAGATAGTACAGTATGTTCTAATTAAATAAGTGGGTTTAGAAAGCAAGATCTCATAGGCTGCATTAAGTAGTTTCTCTTTGAGCTTGGAGACTCTAGTCAAATAGAATTGATCATGAGAATAAATGACTCCATAAATTACCTTATACCTCCTATCCATCACTTGCCCATCAAGAACCTTACATGTGAAGAGGTTCTTGGAATATTCCATCAATAGTTGGGACTACCAATATGGATCTAGGCTTCCCAGCAATGACAACGTTGTAGAAATCCGAAATGCAGCTCCTGTCATAGCATGGCTCTCCTCTTTGATATGCTTGATGCCAAAATCACATGTTGGAGTAATAAAACTTCTCTTTTGTTGCCTCTCTTGAAGTTGATCTTGCTCAAGACAAGATTGAAGTAGATGGAAGTCAACCTCCTCTTGGAAAGTTTTTTCCTTACAAAAATTTCTTAATTTGGCCCATGCATGCAAGAGTGTTGATGTCCTCTTGTCATGTTCAGAAATGTTTCTTGTGTGTGAAAATATCATTGGCTGCTCAAAATATATGGAGTGGCCATTTCATATCATGCTCATGACATCACATATTTATGAATTCTCTTTTTCCAGCGCAAATAGCTGAGTGGGAGATAGCAATGTCCATTTCAAAAAATTTCTTACCTCTCCTTTGAAACCATCAAGGATTCTCTACGTTGTGCTAGCTTCTCCCAATGCTCCTTCCTTAGCCAAATATGGAAATGTTGCTCCAAGTTGAGAGAACACTTTATTATTTTTCCAATCAGGGGGTCTCCCTGGTGGAATTCCTCCATGCAAAGAGACATCAAGGCATAGAGCATGATGTATATGTGTATGGATTGATTTTCCTTGCCTTCATTGCAAAAATCCTCCTGCCTCCTTTATGTATCAATATTATGAAATACAGAGGGGTGTGTTCTCCTCATCATATGATACTTGTCCTCCCCTTTATCTCCTTCTATCTTCAAGATCTCACTATTTAACAATGATGGCACATGCTGCTCATGGACTATGCCATGATCTCTATATGTGAGATTATTTGGAACTCCTTGCAAGAGTGCAAGAGTTTCACTCCTTGGATCTAATGCTCCATCTCCCTCTTCATGAGGTACTTGATGTGCTCTTGATATGACATCATTGTTCCCTCCAGCCTTCTCTTCCTTCTCATCAATCTTTGAGAATGCCTCTCCAACAATGAGAGACCTTAGATCTTGGTCTTCCTTTGAAGGAGGAATCTATATGTCTTCCTTTTGAGAAGAAAGACCTTCATGCAATGGGGACTTTTCCCTAGGCAAGGTATCATACAAAATTTCATCCCCTTCAATGATTTTCTGAAATGGATTTGAGTTTATGGATCCTTCCAACCCATGCAAAGGTTTTGTTTTTTTCGATTTGATTTTCTCCCTCAAAGATGTTTCATGAAATTCTTCATCAAATATTTCCAATACTCTTCCAATGAACTTTGCATAAGTAGATGTATTTGCATTCTTTAATGAAATGGACTCAAATAACCACCAAGCATAAGCCTTACCTTCAAAATGTAGCACTGCTACTTTTATGGCTTCATTTTCAGAAACTTGATGTTGTTGCACATAGGTGTCTAGCTCCTCCACCCAAACCCTAGTTGGACACTTAGGTGGTCCATCAAAAGTAGAAAGAAAGAATCTACCCACACCATGAGGCTTGCCCCTTGTGCTCCTTTCCTCCTTGATCTTGCAAAACCCTTGGAAGTTCACGTGATCTTTGAACCCTTTGGATTGAGATTCATACACTTGCAAATAATCATCAAGAGTCTCCTTCTTTGGCACATCTCCTTTCTCCATCTCACTTGTCATGAACATATGGCTGGTAGAGAATTGTAAATCTGATGATGTGGATGAATTCTCACACCTATAGTATGAGGAATTGGAGCTTTCCTCATGTATAGATATTTTTGAGGGATCTCCATGTTTTTCCCTCCTCGTTTCTTTGATGTCCTTTCTGATGCGATGCAAAGTTTGAAGAAGAAGTTTTGAGAACTTATTCCCTTCAGACAGTAAGGGTTTTCTTTTATTCCTTTTGTATATCTTCTCATTCCCATGAGAAGACTCCATAATAGTTGAAGTACACAGGTTGATCCAAGATTATGCTCTGATACCACTATAATATTCCCAAATGGGGAAATCAGCAATACATCCATGAAAAATGAAAATTTTCATAATTATATGCATTAACATATGAATGAATCCCATGGATTCATTATATATGAAATTATATCAACCCAATATAAAAGGAAATCATAAAAAAATCACTATAGCATAGTTAAACAGGCCTCCCATGCTCAAAACAACCCAAAAACACTGAAACCCCAAGACTACTGCAACACATAAATTACTGCAGAAAGTGAAAACGTAGTTGATTGAGGGTTACACTCAGAAATATGAGAGACAAAATAGATCTTCTTATATAGTAATCAATGAGGCCCAAAAATAGAGATCTAGCCTCTTTTACAGAAATCCAAGATGACCCGGCAAGGGTTTCTTGATAAACATGAAATAAAAGAAGCATATGCTACATATCTATGGCTGAATCATGTTGTATGGCTGAAGCTCTGCATAATAATGGATTATCATGCAAATAAATGGTTGTAGCTCCTCCTACTAGCTTTCCAGGAAAAAGGCTGATCCTCCTCCTAGGAAACTAGCTCATAAAACAAGGGATTAAACCCCTCCACTACAATACCTTAAGAAATAATGCCGTTTCTGCAAGGGATTGTTCTGTTACTGAAGGTGAATTCTTGGCCTAACACTAGATAGTGGAAAATGTGGCACATAATGCTCCTCTCATATTTCTTAAACAGGATCTCCAAGAAAGAGTGGGGAATTCCCGCATGAGAAAACCCTTGCACTAAACAATGCAGGAAACTTAGCTAAATAGAAAAACAATGCAAGAAGTCTAAATATACCAAATACAAAATATAATCTCCAATCATATCCCATATGGCTTCCATTCCCTCCATTATATAGATGATGAGCTTCCTCACCATGGGTCCCACCCATTCATGAGGTTACTTCCATGCAAAGGCTCCTCCTCCAAAATTACGCTGTCTCCATTAGTCCCACTCTTCTATTTACAATGTTGTTTGATTTAGTTAACGATGACTTAGTCTCCATGCATTGTCTCCTTTCACACCCAAGGTGCCTTTATTCTAACTAGCTAGATTGATCTTTATTCACACTGAGTTGGCTTTATTTAGGATCCACTCCACACATATTAATGTTGTTGACTTGGTCAAACTTGATCTTGTCCACACACATTAGACCTTGTTCACACATGAGGATGTTTGATCTAGTTATTAACATGATCCCTATTCACATTAAGAGGGATATTATGCCTACTTAAGCAACTTATGGGCCTCCTTACCCATTTATTCATCTAACTAGATTTTAAGAGAAAAATTAATATTCCTATTAGCTGCATGCTAATTTAGGAATATTACATGCATTCAAATTGACATTGAGCTTTGGTCTATGTTTTGACTACTCATAATATTGTTTTAATTTATTGATGTAATTTTCCAATGTATGAAGCTCCAAAATTTCAATTTGATATTTGAATGATAGTGGCAGCCCACTAATGAACCTCTATACTTTTTCCTTATCATCCTTGAGATGTGGCACATATCTCAACAATTACAAGAATTTGGTGACATACTCATCATCCAACATCTTTCCCATTTGCAACTCACAAAATTCTTTGGCTTTATTGTCATAATATCAGTTTGATAAATATTTATTTCTAAAGAGTCATCCAAATTCTCTCTAAATCAACTCTTCTTCTCTTATGCCATTCACATTCTTCAAATATTCCCACCATATTTATACTTTCCCTTTCAAACTATAGGTGGTTATCTTTGCCTTCATGTTCTTAGAATAGCTATATGTGTGTGTGTGTGTGTGTGTGTGTGTGTGTGTATTTATATGTGTATTTATATATGAATATTATCCTACGTTTTAAATGAACAACCCACTCAAACATGCATTTATGCATCTATTAATGAACCAAGAACTACTCGGAATTGATATATGAACCAATATAATGTCACAAGGTCGTTCCATGTGCAAGTCTTGCTTATTCACAATGCATATTCCAAGTCCTTCTAACACATAATTGTAAGGAATTTATAACATGGCAGGGCCATTTCACCACTATTATAGCTTATGTGATTGTGTTTGAATTCATAATGGATTATAATAGGAATCAAGGCCAAAATATTCAATGATCATGCCAATAGTGTAATGACATATTAATTGACACACACAACATTCACCTAAATGCTAATATGGGTATGACTCCTGCATAAATAACAGTAATGCACAAATCCCCACCATAGACCTGTCCTCAGGCTACTATAGTTTTAAATTCAAGAATTCAACCATTCTCCCTACAAAAACTATAAGAATACATTCATAATTAAACTTTCTACAGAAACAATATTTTTAACAAGTCTACGGTCAATTTGTAAAAACTAGTGTAGCATGAATTCACATAGAGTTGTATATATGTATCCATATTGTGTGCATAGGGGTGTAAAGGTATGAATCATAGTAAAATGGCACCAAGATAATAATCTCATTTCCTTAATAAAAAACATTACAAAATCAACGCAATAATATAGCTATGATTTCACAACATATGTTACACAAAAAGATACTTATCTTGGCTTCAAACTAAAGATGGTCAAATGGGAGTGGGACTATAACTCTCCACCCAACCATACATAGTTACAACCAAGAATTATTTGCAGTTGTCACCCCCGAACTAGATTCCAGTGCTTGAGATGAAGTGATTTTGGAAAAGAAACCAAACTGTATTTTTAGTTGAACAAGATGTCACAAGGTTGAAACACCTTCATCTAGCAACTACACAAATTTCCACTTAGTCCTCCAGACTTACAACCAAAATTAACATCCACATCAGGACACCATATAATAGAGTATTACCAGCTCATTTTCAGAAGAAGAGAATCCACACTACAGGAAATTTTTTCAGTGGATAAGCTACTGTTGGATAGAAGGAATCACTTCTCTAGGTGATTAATCTGTGAGTCAAACACCAGAGCTTCAGCCCCAAGGCAGCTCCTGGCGGCTCCTCAATCTCATAAACATCTGCATGATTCTCCCCAATGCAATAGATTCTTCAACCTTAATCTTTCATTTGATTCCTTCAACCTCCAATAAGGTCGTTATTCTCTATAATTTATTTCCAGTAAGCCTATTTCCAAGGGTTCCTAAACTAGTATATCTATATATTTCTTCTTTCCATCAAGCCTCTTCTCGAGGATTCTTCAACTATTCTATGAATTCTTCTTCCTAGTAAGCCTCTTCTCGAGGATTCTTCAACTATATTATTTTATCTTTTTACCTAGCACTCTACAAATCACTCTTTCTTGTCTCTTTTCCCTTACACACATACAAATAATAGGAGAAATTCATGATTGTCTTCTGAGAGCATGCTTATCTTCAAGAATGCTCAAATATCCTTCATTCATGTCACCCAATTGACAAAACTGTCCCTTATTTTTTGAGGCTCCACTTATATCACTCCTCTTGGAAAACACAACCATTTTTCCCTTAATTATTTTGTCCTTTCTTTCTTGTTGTTGTAGCCTTAATTCCTAGTCATATTATTTAATTTCCTCAACCAACAATGGTTGATGTATTTAATTTTTTCTCATTTCCTCAAGTTATCTCCCACCTCCAACACACTGGAATTTGTATCCCATCTCTCAAAATTTCTGTGATTAATATTTAAAATGGGGAATAATTTAACCAGGGTTGTCACAAAAAAGAGTTTGTATTGGAATCCATAGATGTGAATCAATGTGTTTTCCTTTCTTTCCTCATGTATTCCTTTTCCCTAGAGGAATTCATGTTCTCATTTGAAATTACATTTAGTTCTCACCTAGTTGCGAAATATATAACTTCTTTAACAAAAGAATATAGTATTTATAAAAAATGAAATGAGGCTTTATGCTTCCATAACATCGAATACCATAATTGTACTAGTTCTATGTTTGGATGCAAATTTTTCTTACATGGTAGACCATCGAAGGTATGGCATGAGAGTAGGGCCACAACCAAATAAGCTGTCATGAAAAATTAATGAGTTTTCGACAAATTAGTAAGCTAGAAGGACAATTCAATAGAGTTGAAGTCTACCCAGTTAAAAATAACATCTCTTTTAAAAGAAAAAATATAGTGTGTAAATAATAAACTTAGTAACATTTTGCTTTCTTGTCCCATTATTCGGGAAAAAAGACATTAAAACTCTTTGAGGGGCTCAAAAAATATTGAAATATCTAAGACAAAAATTTCAAAAGGAACCTATACAAAAGGCAACACGAACTCATGAATAATGTTCATTCCATCGACCTTAGAGTCTAGGAAAGTATCGTATTCTGATAACTTGATTAGTTTCGTAGGGACTAGATTCTTCTTGACTCCAAGCTTGACAGTTCTGATTTTTGGATCAAAATGTTGCACACACAAGAAAACTATTTCTCTGAAATAAAAGACTTCAGGGATGCATGCAGTGTTTTCTAGTCCTATAGTCCAAATTTTGTTATTTTTCTTCCCATCTAGTGACAAGTTCAAATAACATTGGTATACAATCGACTAGTCAATTTTTTTATCTATGTGAGCAAGTGAATTGAATGTGTTAGGAAAAATTGGCATTATCTTCTTTGTAGTATCCATTTGTTTGTTATACTTTGGTAGTTATTTTGTATTTAGGGAATTAGTGACTCTTTTTGGAGGTATTATATGATATGATTTTGAAGGGATATATGTGCATTATGATATTTATACCATTCAAATAATGGCCCTCTTTTTAGTTCCAAAATTTTCGATGGCTTGAAAAATCATCCAACATTAATAAGGAAAATATCCCAAATTAGATATACTCTTATTTGTAATGGAAATTTCCATTGGTATGTGGCCCAATTGCCACTTAAGTATTTTCAAAATAAATTAAAACTGATAAAAATGGCCTATTTTATTTTAAAGAATTTAATTCTAATATATTTAAATATAATAAAAGTTAAATGTATTAAAATTCTATCACAAGGTTGAAACACCTTCATCCAGCAAGTACAAAAATTTCCACTTATTCCTCTAGACTTACAACCAAAATTAACATCCACATCAGGACACCATATAATAGAGAATTACCATCTCATTGTCAGAAGAAGAGAATCCACACTACAGGAAATTTTTTCAGTGGATAAGCTATTATTGGATAGGAGGAATCACTTCTTTAGGTGATTCATCTATGAGTCAAACACCAGAGCTTCAGCCCCAAGGCATCTCTTGGTGGCTCCCCAATCTCATAAAAAACTGCATGATTCTCCCCAATGCAGTAGGTTCTTCAACCCCAATCTTCTGGTGGATTCCTTCAACCTCCAATAAAGTTGTTTTTCTATGTAATTTATCTCCATTAAGTCTCTTCCTGAGGTTTCTTTAGCTGGTATATCTATATCTTTCTTCATTCCATCAAGCCTCTTCTCGAGGATTTGTCAACTATTCTATGAATTCTTCTTCCCAATAAGCCTCTTCTCGAGGATTATTCAACTATATTATTTTCTCATTTTACCTAGCACTCTACAAAACACTCTTTCTTGTCTCTTTTCCATTACACACACAAAAATAATAAGATAAATTCATGATTTTCTTCTGAAAGCATGCTTCTCTTCAATAATTCTCAATTCTCCTTTGTCCATGTCCCCCAATTAACGAGACCATCCCTTATTTTTTGAGGCTCCACTTATATCACTCCTCTTGGAAAACACAACCATTTTTCCCTTAATTCTTTTGTCCTTTCTTGTTGTTGTAGCCTTAATTCCTAGTGAGATTATTTAATTGCCTCAGCCAACAATGCTTGATGTATTTAATTGTAGGAATTTACAAGGTAAGTTCCGTAGATCAAGAACCAAAGGTCACCGCTCACAAACATATCACAAATCAGTACGCTAGTATAATCACGTGGTTAAAACTCTCAAAGAGGGAAACATTCCATGCCCTGAGCCAACTGGCCACTTCAGGGAATTTATTAATATAAAAAGAAAATTTACATATGTTTCTCTCATAAACGGTTACCAGAAAAATGACCCTCCATGCTATTTAAATAGAGATCATGGACCAATCGGGTGTTACGCCACGGATCAAGTGTTGTTAATACCGAGGTGACAGATAACCATCAGATCACTACAAATCGTGACCGTCATATTATAAGTTACAAATGTACATGGTAAAGAAACACACTTTACCTAAATCTACACTAGACTAACTTATTCTTAACTATTTCCTATGTGTCAGAATATCCTAACATCCCCCCTTAAGAACAAATTGGGATAGGATTGAAGGATTTACAAAGGTGACACAAAAGGAGCCTATTTCCTATATGTCAAAATATCCTAACATCCCCCCTTAAGAACAAATTGGGACAGGATTGAAGGATTTACAAAAGTGACACAATAGGAGAAGGAAGGAGGCATTACAGCCTATCCCCCCT
Source organism: Pinus albicaulis (assembly GCA_034641835.2). NCBI lineage: Eukaryota > Viridiplantae > Streptophyta > Pinopsida > Pinales > Pinaceae > Pinus > Pinus albicaulis. The sequence continues at coordinate 28,996,230 of CM076574.1, read as the reverse complement.
TAATGAAAACTTTCCTGAACTCCGAGCATGGATCGAATTTTGGTAAACTTCGCTTCTGTGAGAGCCTTCGTAAATATATTGACTACTTGATCATTGGTCGGACAATACTGCACTTTAAGAACACAATCATGAATGAGCTTTATGATGAAGTGTATGTGGAGTTCAATGTGTTTCATAAGTTGATTTTTAACTGGATCTTTACATAACTGAATGGCACTTTGATTATCACACCAAATTGTAGTTGGATGCTGCTGATGAAGACCAAATTCAGATAGGATATGACGAAGCCACATGGCTTCCTTGCTGGCTTAAACTGCACCACGATACTCTGCTTCTACTGAAGAAAGGGAGATGGCACTTTGTTTCTTATAAGACTAAGTAATAGGTCCTGAACCAAGAGTGAATACATATCCTGCAGTGGACTTCCGATCATCAGGGTCACCAGCCCAATCAGAATCAATGAAACCAATCAATAAGGGAGATGCTACTGCATTGTAATGAATCTTGAACTGAATTGTACCTCGAATATATCGAAGTATTCTTTTAGCTGCTTTCCAGTTACTTTCATGAGGTTGGTGCATAAACCGAGCGACAAGACCAACGACAAAGGAAAGGTCAGGATGGGTATGGGTTAGATACAAAATTTTACCAACAAGTTGACGATATAAGGTAGCATCAACTTCAGGGGTAGTACAGTTGACTAAAAGCTTGAATCCAGACTGAAAGGGAGAAGGGGCAGGCTTACAGTCTTCCATGTGAAAGTGGTGTAGAAGATCACAGGCATACTTGGACTGGGAGAGGGTAATGCCTTCCTTGGATTGCAAGACTTGAAGACCAAGGAAATAATGCAAGTGTCCTAAGTCTGTCATTTCAAATTTATTTTTGAGGCTAGACTTCACATGGTTTATATGGTTTGGATCACTACCAGTAAGGATAATATCATCAACATAAATAAAAAGGATGGTGAAGGAATTACCCATTTTCTTGGTGTAGACAGTGTTGTCAGAATGACACCTAGAAAAGCCATTATCTAAGAGAAATCTATCCATTTTGGCATACCAAGCCCGAGGAGCTTGTTTGATACCATACAGATAATTCCTAAGGTAACAAACAAGGCTGGAGTATTTTTGGATAAAGCCAGGGGGTTGTTCCATGTATATTTTTTCATGAAAATATCCATGTAAGAAGGCAGATTTAACATCCATCTGATGGAATTCCCATTTAAAGGAGGCAGCAAGGGAAAGAACAAGGCAGATAGAATTCATTTTGGCAACAGGGGAGAAGGTTTCAGTATAGTCAATGCCTTCAACTTGTGAAAAACCTTTAGCGACAAGACGAGCTTTATGTCTATCCACTTTTCCATCTGGTCCAAACTTTGTTTTGTAAACCCATCTGCATCTGACAAGTTTTCTTCCTTTTGGAAGAGGAACGAGATCCCAAGTATTGTTTGCCAACAAGGAATGATACTTTTCCTTCATAGCTTCATCCCAATCTAGATGACCAGAGGCTTCTTCAAAGGTTTCTAGAACAAGTTTTTCTGGAAATTGAGCCAATAAGGAAGAGGCTCTTTCAAACTGAGAACGTGTACTTTGTCGATCGACAGGGTCACCTGCAAGAGAACCTGCTACATCCCGAGTAGAGCGGACCCATCTTGGAAGCGGTGGAGTATAAGGAACAATTTCACGAGCTGGAGGAGGATTGTCATCCTCGCTGTCATCATCTGAACTAGAAGGAATGCTATTAAAAATAGAAGAGAGAGAGAGAGGTGGCACATATGCTGAATCAGGCTCGCAGGCCAAAGGTGGCACACCCGCCGAACTAGGCTCGCAGGCCGATATATTTTCATCAAAATTTACATCTCTTCTAATGATTATATTTTTGGATTTTGGTTGAAGAAGTCTATATCCTTTGACATCTTCAAAATATCCAACAAAAATGCATTTTTCACTCTTAGGTTCTAAGGCTTTATGTTTCACATCTAGAATATGGGCCCAAGCATCACTTCCAAAAATATGAAAGACTTACATCTAGTTTGATTGAGCTCCAAGCTTCTTCTAGAGCTATATTCTTTAAAACCTTAGTAGGAGTGTGATTTACTATGTAATTTGCACAGTTAATGGCTTCTGCCCAAAAATTGAGACCAAGTCCTTTAGATTGAAGCATACAATTAGCCATTTCTTTTAAGGTGCGATTATTCCTTTCAGCTACACCATTTTGTTGTGGAGTATATGGAACAGTATGTTGCAATTGAATGCCATGCTCAGTGTAGAAGTTGATAAATTTGTTGTTAACATATTATCCGCCATTGTCTGATATTAAATTAAGAATTTGATGTCTAGATTGTTTGTCAACAAAGGCCTTAAAGGCCAAGAACATGTTAAAAACTTCACTCTTGAGTTTTAAGAAATATACCCAAGTGCGTCTGGAAAAATCATCAATGAAAGTTAAGAAGTACTTGCAACCAGAGAAAGAAACAACAGGAAGAGGACCACATAAATCACTATGCACAAGCTTCAAAGGGGATGAAGCATGCCAAGAGGAACGTTTGTCAAAACTATCCCAATGATGTTTTCGGAGTACACATCCGGAGAAAACACCATCTCGGCAAGATACCATAGGAAGGCCCGTCACCATATTTTCCTTACATAGATTTTGAAGAGAGCGATAGTTTAAGTGACCAAATCACTCATGCCAAAGTTTGATCACATCATCATTATGAGCAACAAAACCCTAGGGAAGAGATGATGACCCAAAGTTGTCAAACTTATACAACCTTGGAATCATCAACAATGCCAGTAGCTAAAATATGTTTAGGACCTTTGAGGTCCTTGATTACAACATCATGAGGTGATAATTCTACTATTTTCCCTTCACCTGAATGAGTTATCTAATAAATAGATAGAAGGTTGCATGACAAGGTAGGAACACATAGTACATCATTAAACTGACCATTATCTAGATGAATGGTTCCAGATCCTACAACACTAAGAGATCTATCATCACCAACATAAATATGTTTGTTGTTACAATCATTTAAAGAAGAAAACATGGATTTATTTTTAGCCATGTGGTAAGAAGCTCCAGAATCAATGAGCCACTCATGAGAAGGAGAAGAAGAAGATACATTTAATGCATAACCAGATCTTGATGCTTGACAACCACAAGAAAAAAGTGCCATGCCTAAAGATGAAGGTGAAGAGTGCTCCAAATTGATGTTGTGCTTATTCATTGTTGTTTCTAAGGCTTCCATTTTCTTAAAACATTTGGACTCTATATAGCCATCTCGATTGCAAAATTTGCAATTTCTATCTGCCTTCTTCCCTTTGTTTTTATTTTCCTTATTATTTTTGTGATTTGATTTTTTAGTTTGTGGCTGAAATTGCTTAGGGCCCTTGTTTGGTTTAGGACCATATTTTTTAGGATACTTATTCTTGGGATTATTTTGATATGGTTGTTGTTGGGCTGCTAAGGCTTTCATAGAAGCATTTCCAGAAGTGATAAGACCAAGGTGTAAAATTTTTTCTTGTTCTCTTATCAAAGAATCACAAAAGGCATCAAAAGAGGGATTCTTGTAGGTGGTTCCTGAAGAAATGATGGCTTCTCTGGTCGAATGGAAGGCAGAAACAAATACAGAGTATGTAGGACCAAGCTTAGCAAGAGTGCAATATATGAGACTACCATCTTCCTTTTTGACCTTACACCCTTCTAAAAGAAGTCTAAGGGTCTTGAATTTGGACAAAAAGTCTTCAATAGAGGAGAAATTATTAGGGTCCAAATTAAGCAAATTATTTTCAAGCTGGTGGGCCCTAATTTGATTTTGAATGCCAAAAACAGTATTTAGCTTTTTCAGGGCTTTATCAGGGGTATCAATGTCAAGAATGTGAAATTGAAGATCTTGAGCAGTGGACATTCCGATCAACCCTCGTGCTTGATCTTGTTTATTTTCCCATTTAGGAACTTTATCATCATTGGAATGTTTAATTTCTTAACCTGAGGCTATTCTATAAATCTCTTTACTTCTAAGTATATCTACCATGTGAGGTAGCCATTGGAAATAATTGGTGCTGTTAAGAATAATCGGGCATGCACTTTCCATTTTAAAAAAATGAAGCTTAGAAAAGCTGAAACTAACTGCTCCAATGAAAATATCTCGAAAAATTATGCCATTAAAAAAAAACGGCTTGAAAAATGGCTTCCAGATGAAGAAGTTATGCCTTTTTAAAAATCTGAGTTGTAGATGTTGAATAGTTACGGGAACGGGATGAAGTGCAGCTTTTTAAAAAAAAATTCTACCCCTTTGAACAAAAACTTTTTACAGAAGAAGCTTGAGAAGGAGAGATGAACCCAAGACCTCTATTCTCATAAACTAACCCATCACCAAGTGAGATAGTAAAAGGATCACGTTATTGTATAAAAGGAGTAAAGGTTTTTTTTTTTTTTTAGCCCTTCAATGTGCGTGCCTTTTCCTGCACAAAAAACACAAAAAATGAGCATTAAAAAAAAATAAAAAGCCTTACGGTAGAATGTTATATTTTTGGTTGGCCTTACCGGCAACTATCACTTTTTTCACTATTTCTAATTTCCCAAGATCATACAAAGACGTGGGGAAAGAGCATACATAGCAAAAAACAATCCATTTTCCCTGTTTCTGATTTGCCAGGATCACATGGAACGCACAGAAAAGAGCATACACAGAGAAGAGGGTATAGATCCGGAATAAGCAGAACTATTAACAAATATAACTGCAAAATAGATGCTTTATACCTCCAGATCTAAACTGACATAACTTGGGCAACCAGAAACATTTTCGCATGAAACGAAAGGTGTTCCTCACTATAACAGACACTTCGGACACAACCGAGTAGTTCTCCAAGCCCAAAAATGTACATAAATAGTATATCTACAAAATGGTATTTGCATGTAGTCAAACTGGCTTCGGATTTTGATCCACAACGGATGCAGCCCTTAAAAAAAAGCTCCGATACCATGTAGGAATTTACGGGGTAAGTTTCATAGATCAAGAACCAAAGGTCACCGCTCACAAATAGATCACAAATCAGTACACCAGTATAATCACATGGTTAAAACCCTCAAAGAGGGAAACATTCCACGCCCTGAGCCAACACGACCACTTCAGGGAATGTATTAATATAAAAATAAAATTTACATATGTTTCTCTCATAAACGGTTCCCAGACAAATGACCCTCCATGCTCTTTAAATAGATATCATGGACCAATCAGGTGTTAAGCCACAGATCAAGTGCTGTTAATATCAAGGTGAGAGATAACCATCAGATCACTATGAATCGTGACTGTCGAATTATAAGTTACAAATGTACATGGTAAAGAAACACACTTTACCTAACTCTACACTAGACTAAGTTATTCTTAACTATTTCCTATCTGTCGGAATATCCTAACATTAATGTTTGCCAATTTCCTTAAGCTATCTCCCACCTCCAACAAACCGGAATTTGTATCCCATCTGTTGGGTTGTATTAATCATGGTTAAATGACTTAACAATACACATAAATTATCAGTCTAGGGACATCTTTTATTTCAATGAAATTCACACTGTCTATGTCGATACATCAAACCAGAAGAAAATCCAAATAACGGAAATCATTGCTGAAGTAAATGCTGGAAAGAAATCACTCATGCAGAAATAAAATGATCTACAAGACTATGATCACACCTCAATTAATATGTCCTAGCGCACCACACAACAATTACCTAGCTGGTATCTCTAATCCCACATGTGTAACAACATACAAAATATTGGAATTAAAGTAGATCTATTCACAGTTAATAACAGTAGAAACACTTCCATTAATACATAAAGTAAATAGAAATATATATATATATACACACACACAGCTACCTTAACCACTACAATACCTACTAAAGAGGAGGGCCCTTCCTCCCTAGCAGGGCGCAGGAAGAGAAACAACTTAACAGAAACTAAATCAGATGATGCATGTAACAACAACAACAAGATAAATTGTATTAATGTGATCAAAATTACAAAGCCAAATTAATTTTTTTCTCCGCTAACCTTTTGACCTCAAGGGTCAAGAACTATATAGTGGTTACATCTCAAAAAAACGAGGGATGGATCAGTCATGAGAATCTTATGATTCTCATGCTAATCAAAATACATATAGTTACAACCACTTTCTTAATAAAAGGTATGGCTGGAAACATATGGATTATAATCAAAACTTCCTAGAAGTTGTTATCCAAAAATACAATACTTAATAACTTCTACAACTACGTGATAAATCACAATTGTAGTGTAACAGCTAGATGACAGGTCATCATCAGAAGTTGATGAGATCCATTCAATGGTATATATGTAACAGTAGTTCGTCAGCGGGTCTATAACAACATGGTGTAACAACTCACTGTAACACCACACCTTTAACTGCTCCTTTACGCCTTGTGATCTAGATCTTTTGTGCTACAAATAACATCTAGAAAGAAAACAAAAGACCATAGATCTTCTCCAAACATTCATCCTCAGTTATTCATAAAAAAGACAAGATACATCATAATAATCGATGAAATGGCAAGGTAATGAAAATAAGGTGAACCAACACAAGTTAAGATAGCAAGGTAGGAAAAAGAGGCAAAGATAGTCCTAATGGTTATAGTCATGAGATAAAATGGGGGAAACAAATGTAAGAAATAAGTACAAAACTGGCACCCAACACCATCTCTCAAACTTTATATGATTACAATTATTTAAAATGGGGAATAATTTAACCAGGGTTGTCACAAAAAAGTGTTTCTCTTGGAATCCATAGTTGTCAATCAATGTGTTTTCCTTTCTTTCCTCATGTGTTCCTTTTCCCCAGAGGAAGTTATTTTCTCATTTAAAATGACATTTGGTTCTCGCCTAGTTGGGAAATATATAACTTCTTTAACAAAATAATATTGTATTTGGGAAAAATGAAATGAGGCATTGTGCTTCCATAACATTGGATACCATAATTTTACTAGTTCTATGTTTGGATGCAAATTGTTCTTACGTGGTATACCATCGAACGTATGGCATGAGACTAGGGCCACAACCAAATAAGTTGTCATGAAAATTTTATGATTTTTGGACAAATTAGTGAGCTAGAAGGACAATTCAATAGAGATGAAGTATACCTAGTGAAAAATAACATCTCTTTTAAAAGAATAATATAATGCGTAAATAAAAAACTTAGTGACATTTTTAGTGGTTTCTCATCCCATTATTCAGGCAAAAAGACATGAAAACTCTTTGAAGGGCTCAAAAAATATTGAAATATGTAAGAAATAAATTTCAAAAGGAACCTATACAAAAGGAAACATGAACTCATGAATAATATTCATTCCAATAACCTTAGATTCTACGAAAGTATCATATTCTGATAACTTGAGTTTCATAGGTTCTAGTTGCTTAAGGAGCTATATGAATGCTTTTGGGGTGAAGCGGACCAGATTCTTCTTGACTCCAAGCTTGACAGTTCTGGTTTTTGGATCAAAATGTTGAGCACACAAGCAAATTATTTCTCTGAAATCAAAGACTTCAGGGATGCATGCGATGTTTTCTAGTCCCATGTCCAAATTTTGTTATTTATATTCTCATCTAGTGAAAAGTTCAAATAACACTAATATGCAGTCGACTAGTGAATTTTTTTAATCTATGTGAGCAAGTGAATTGAATGTGTTACGAAAAACTACCATTCTCTTCTTTCTAGTATCCATTTTCTTGTTATACTTAGGTAATTATTTTGTACTTAGGGAATTAGTGACTCTTTTTAGAGGTATTATATGATATGATTTGGAAAGGATAGATGTGCATTATGATATTTCTACCATTCAAATCATGACCCTATTTTTAGTTCCAAAATTTTCGATGGCTTGAAAAACCATCCAACATTAATAACGAAAATTTCCCAAATTGGATATACCCTTATTTGTAATGGAAAATTCCATTGGTATGTGGCCCAATTTCCAATTAAGTATTTCAAAATAAATTAAAATTAATAAAATGACCTATTTTACTTCAAATAATTTAATTATAATCTATTTAAATATAATAAAATTCTATCACAAGATTGAAACACATTCATCCAGCAACTACATAAATTTCCACTTATTCCTCAAGACGTACAACCAAAATTAACATCCACATCATGACACCGTATAATAGAGAATTACCAACTCATTGTTAGAAGAAGAGAATCCACACTACAAGAAATATTTTTAGTGGATAAGCTACTATTGGATAGAAGGAATCACTTCCCCAGGTGATTCATCTGTGAGTCCAACACCATAACTTTAGCCCCAAGGTAGCTCCTGGTGGCTCCCCAAGAGTACCAGATTCTTCTTGACTCCAACCTTAACAGTTCTGGTTTTTGGATCAAAATTTTGAGTACACAAGCAAACTATTTCTCTGAAATCAAAGACTTCAGGGATTCATGCAACGTTTTCTAGTCCCATAGTCCAAATTTTGTTATTTCTCTTCTCATCTAGTGAAAATTTCAAATAACATTGGTATGCAATCGACTAGTGAATTTTTTTATCTATTCGAGCAAGTGAATTGAATGTGTTACGAAAACTGGCATTCTCTTCTTTCTAGTATATGTTTGTTTTTTATACTTAGATAATTATTTTGTAATTATGGAATTAGTGACTCTTTTGGAAGGTATTATATGAGATGATTTGGAAGGGATAGATGTACATTATGATATTTCTACCGTTCAAATCATGGCCCTCTTTTTAGTTCCAAAATTTTCGATAACTTGAGAAACCATCCAACATTAATAAGGAAAATTTCCAAAATCAGATATACTCTTATTTGTAATGGAAATTTCCATTGGTATGTGGCCCAATTGCCACTTAAGTATTTTCAAAATAAATAAAATTTAATAAAATGAACTATTTGCTTTTAAAGATTTTGATTCTAATCTATTTAAACATAATAAAAGTTAAATATAATAAAATTCTATCTCAATTGAGAGAAAATATTAAAGAAGTTGGATGTAAGATGGATGATTGATTACTAAAAATCAATAAATATTTCATTAATTTAGTAAAATTAAAAACATGTGTTTATTTTCTCAAATAAATATTTATTTGGAAAAAAAATAACATGAACTCTCGTATCCAATTAAAAATCAGTTGAAAAATTAAATTTATAATGAATCATATAGATAATCAAATTATATATATATAATTCAACACATTAAATATTTTTCTTCAAAATGATACATGCCTTCAATCTGCACTAAAACTTATATCAATATACACATCTAATACAAGGGTTTCTAGCCACTTCCTCCTAGGAAGAGTTCCCTTTTTAAACCCCTTTCTAATACATTTTCTCTAATCTAATTTGTCCACTTAATTTTCCCCTAAAATAAATTTGTTATTATACTGTTACATTGGAGGAATGATCCATTTTTTCAACTCTTCTAGTCTCTTAAAATATATTTCATAAATATTAAAGTTGGATGTAATATGGATGATTGATTACTAAAAATCAATAAATATTCCATTAATTTAGTAAAAACAAAAACAAGCGTGTGTTTATTCTCTCAAATAAATAATTATTTGGAAAAGAATTATATGAATTCTAGTATCCAATTAAGAATCGGTTGAAAAATTAAATTTATAATAAATAATATAGATAATCAAATTATATATATATATATATATATATATATATATATATATATATATATATATATATATATATATATATATATATATATATATAATTGCACCATCTACAACCCAGTATGACTCCAATGTCAGGTATGTCACGTTCTCATACAATAATAATTAAAATAAATAAATTTTATTTTTTCTAATATCGGTAACCTAATGTTTAATTTTATATAACTTGAATGGATAATAAATAAAAATCTAAATAAATCAGAGGTATGGTAAATAAATGAAACTTATTTTTATAATTACTCTAGAGCTATGGTAAATAAATAAAAATATATATAAACTAGATGTATGGTAAATGGATAAAAACTTTTTTTTTATATTTACTCCATAAATCTTTTTATATTTAAAAAAATTCAAAAACTAGGTTTTATTTAGATGAAGCCTATGGGATGGGACAAATTAATATTGATACCATGGGCTAAATACCATGGGCCAAATACCATATTTATGGTAAATAAATAAATAAATATAAAAGAGGTATAAAGAGATAAGTTAAGTAAAATATATATATATATATATATATATATATATATATATATATATATATATCAAATATGATTCTAAATAAAAATCTAATTATATAACAAGCCTATGGGCCAAATACAATAGTAAATAAAAGAGATATGGTAAATAAATAAAAATATAAATAAACAGGTATGGTAAGTAAATAAAACCTCTTTTCATATTTACTCCATAATCTGCTTTATATTTACAAACACTCAAAAACTAGGTTTTATTTAGGTGAAGCCTATGGTCCAAATACCATGGGCTAAATTATTACTAATACCATGCAAAAAAAAACATTATTAACCCCAATATAATATTAAAAGATTAGTATTATTAGTATTATTATTATTAAATTTAATAACTTTCGATTAATACAATATTGAATTTATTATATTATAATATATATAAATGTATCATGATATATATTAACTCTACATATATATGGGAGGGAAGACCAAAGAAATAGAGTGATAGAGGTTGAGATATATGGGGATTAACAAGGGAGAGATGGAGATAAACTAAAGGAAATGGGAGAGGAGGAATGAAGAGCGAGAGAGGGAGACACAAATATGGAGGGGGGAGAGAGAGAAGGAGAGGGGGAGGGAGACAGTGATAGGATTAGAGGAGACACAGATGGCAGAAGAGAGAGGGGGGTAAGATATAAAGGGAGAGAGAGATGGCAGAAGACAGAGGGAGGTATGAGAGAAAGGGAGAGATAGGAAGGACCAGAGAGAGGACTTGAGAGAGGGAGGGATAGAGAGATGAAGTTGGAGGGGGAGAGAGGGAGGGAAGAAGAAATATATAGAGAGAGGGAAGTGGAGAGAGAGAGAGGGAGTGGCATGGGAGAGATGGAGATAGAGTGTGTATGTTTAAGGGTGAGATAAAGAGACAAAGTAGGATGTATGGAGAGAAGGAGGGAGAGAAGGAGAGAGGGAGGGATATAGTAATGTAGTTGGAGGGAGAGAGTGGTGGAGAGAGAGAGAGAGAGAGAGAGGGAGAGAGAGAGATGGGGAAGATAGAGGGAGGTAGGAGAGAAATGGAGAGAGGGGAGGATGAGAGAGATGACTTGAGAGAGAGGAGGAGAATGATGGGGGAAGAGATGGTATTGGAGGGAAAAGAGAGAGAGAGAGAGAGAGATCAGGGAAGAGAGAGTGAGGTAGGAGATAAAGGGAGAGAGAGGACTTCTGAGAGAGGAGGAGAGAGGGATCGATAGAGAGATGGAGTTGGAGGGGGAGAGAGGTAGGAAACAAGAAATATAGAGAGTGAGAAGTGGAGAGAGAGAAGGAGTGACAAGGGAGAGACAGAGAGAGAGCGTCTATGTTTGGGGGTGAGATAAAGAGACAAAGAAGGAGAGATGGAGATAAGGGGGCAGAGAATGAGAGATAAAGAGAGAGGGAGGGATATAGTAACATAGTTGGTGGGTGAAGAGAGAGAGATATATATATAGAGAGAGAGAGGAAGGAAGAGAGAGGATGTGAGAGAGTAAAGAGAGGGAGGGAAAGAGAGATGGACTTGGAGGGGGAGAGAGAGGGAGGTAAGAAGAAATACATAGAGAGATAAATGTGGAGACAGAGAGAGAGAGAGTGTGTGTGTGTGTGAGTGATAAGGAAGATGGAGAGAGAGGAAGAGAGGAAAAAATGAGGAAAGAGAGATATTAGCGGGGGAGAGGGAGAGAAGGGAAAGATAGAGATATAGATGGAAGGTGAAGAGAGGGAAGAAGAGGGAGATGGGGAGAGGGAGGGAGTGACAAAGAGATTGATAGATATGGAGTGCGAGATCATGTGTGTTTAGGGGGGTGAGATAGAGAGACAAAAAAGAAGAGGTGGAGGGGGATATAGATATGGATGGAGGTGGAGAGAGGGAATAATATTTCTTGTACTAGATGTATTGGTTTAAGTGGAGATGGTGATTTCTAATCCTATTTGATTATTTGCACTAGATTCATCGATTTTAGTGTAGATATTTATTTTTAATGATATTTGATTACTTGCACTAGATCCATCTTAACTCCGGATCTATCAAGCGCCGAGAGGGATCAAATATCTCGAGATGCAAACCTCTTTTTTGAGTGCAAAACTTGAGGAAACAGAGTGAGAGGGAGGGATATAGTAACATAGTAACAAACTGAGGAAACTAAGAAAATTTAAAATTAAAATGACCAAGTTAATCTCAGAAATATTTAGCATATTTAAAATGATTATATTAATATTTGATATATTTACATATTATTGATAAAATTAATCATATATTCGATAGATTTTCCTTGGCAGCACACGACTAAAACCATCCTATATCCATCTTAACTCGAAATCTATCAAGCACCGAGAGGGATCAAATCTCTCAAGGTGCAAACCTTTCCTCAAGTTTTGCACTCAAAAAAGAGGTTTTCACCTCGAGAGATTTGATCCCTCTCGGCGCTTGATAGATCCAGAGTTAAGATGGATCTAGACTGGTTATAATTCAACACATTCAATATATTTCTTCAAAATGATACATGCCTTCAATCTCTACTAAAACTTATATCAATATACATATTTAATACAAGGGTTTCTAGCCACTTCCTCCTAGAAAGAGTTCCCTTTCTAAACCCCTTTCTAATACATTTTCTCTAATCTAATTTTTCCACTTAATTTTCCCCTAAAATAAATTTGCTATTATTATGTTATTCTGTTACATTGGAGGAATGATCCATTTTTTCAACTCTTCTATTCTCTTAAAATATATTTCATATTAACTATGAATATTCATCATTTTCGAAACAAATGGTGGATTTATATTATATAAACTTAGCTTGCAATGATAAATTCTTCTAATAATTGTAATATTCTTTTTGTTGAACCTTGAAAAGAAAATTGATATATCCTTTGAACATTCTGCAAGGGTTTTTACGAAATCATTAACCATATTGTTGTACCAATATGTGTTCTATCATATCTTTTCTTACCAGAATCTCTCTATCGCTCTAAGTTAGCAATGCATAAGTAACTTGGAGATCTGTGTCCTAGATATTCAACATGTGGCATGTTGAAATCTTCTATTATATCCACTACAATATCCTAAATGTCCGAAAATCACAAACTTGCTTCTTCAATCTAATCATTGATATTCGTGCAAGTGTTGGTCCAAGTATCTAATGATATTTGGTATTGTGTAACAATTATTATCAATCCAAAGTTTGTTAATTTGTGAAATAAAAATAGTATATGTGCATAATTAGATTGTCTGTAGTAATATCTATCCAGAATACTTTATGTTTATTCTAGTTTATGAAATAAAACACATAAAATGAAACATGTCACACTTTATCAATCAAAATAAATTTTAGGTAGAAATGGACTAATCTTACAAACTTAGACTATTCAGAAAAATATCAGTTTGTGAAGTGGAATATGCCTTTCAATAGTGAAAATGGAAGGGCCACACAATGGTGCCTCAAACAATGATGCAGGTTACTAGTTGGATAAGATATCCTATCACACTTTTTGAAAATAAAAGCAAGGCACACAACTTACTTAAAATATTTTGGAAGATTAAGCATGCAATAGTTATAGTTCTTTTGGATTCAAAGGCTATAATGGTTGACTCCTAAGTCTTGTACTTATGTATCACAATTGATTTCAAGTATTAAAATATACAGACATATTTAAAAATATAAGGGATGCTTGAGTAAGTCTAGTTTGGTGGTTTTTGCATGCATTAGGGCCTTTTCCAAATTGATTGACATTCCCAATATTTTACCCAACCCATCAATAAGCTTGTTTATTGAGACATTTACTAATCTATGGAAATAAAACTTAATTTTTTCATGAATACTACAACATTTATACTATGATAAAGAAATAACAAGGTTGTAACTTAAATAAAGATATTATGAACAATGGAAAATATAGCAATTAATTTATAAACAAAGTGATTTTTAACAAATAAGAAATGTTAAAGAAAATAAAGAAAAATATTTACAAAGAAATAGTGTACAAGAAATGAGATTGCATGAAATAAATAACAGAATTTAAAATGAAATAAAATGTCAACATGATCTATTTGAAATAAGTTCAACTCTCCCAAGAACAAAGTAGAAAACTATTATATAACATCATAAACTAAATCAAAACATTTTGCATCTAAAACTAGAGAATGATAATCTATGTGAAAGGAAATATTAAGAAGATTATTCTATTCCGTCATAAATTGGATATATTCTTCAAGATTCTTCCATTTGTAATGGAGAAGGAACTCTTATTTATGCAAAAACTTGTTTTCAAACTAAAGTAAGGAATAAAATCCAAATCCAGACATTTCTCATGTGGTTATAACAATTTTCTAATAATAATCAAATAAATATCTCTAAATATCGTCTCATAAATATATCCAAAATGTTTTATAATAAATATTCCATGATTCTTCTCCTTCCAATATATTTGAGTGATCATTCCATATCCTCGTTAAATCTTCAAATTTTGAAGAGGAAATTCGAATTTGGACCTTAATGGTAAAAATTTTCATTCTTAGAATCCTCAAATATGCCTACAACCATAACCAAACTCACCCACTTTCAAATATAAGTGAAAATATGTTATTTTTCTACTATTCAATCATAATCTCACTCAAAATACTAAAATAAATGCATTGGAAAATATTGAGTCTAATCCAACATATAAGCATAAAAATTGATTAAAACAAGTTTATAGAAGAGTGGAAAAGGATAAAAATCAAGTGAAAAGTTATGAAAATATGGTAAAAAGGATGTGAAAAGATGGTAATTTTGATGACTATGTTATCGTTCTATAATTTTTGAGATTGTGAGAGTAAACACCGAGGAAAACATCAAAACTGCTTTGGAAGCTGGGATCTATCCCTGCCAGCTTCAGAGAGGGATCTCTCTACAAATTTTTGCATTGTTTTATATAAGTTTTAGGCTAGTTATTACTGTGCAAATTTTTTGTTTATGATTTGATGGGATTGTTTGGTTGATTGAAATCTTATAATTCCAGTGGGCTATGGAGTCTAAAAATTAACTGGATCTACATCAAACTTTGAAGGATTTTCACAGGGAAAGCTATGTTTCACTAGTTGGATCTTTCATAATTTTAAATGAATACGAAATAGAAGAAATGAAAGGTGCAGTAGAAACTAAGGAGAAATGAATAATTCCTTAAATTTGACTTCAACAAAAAACATAGAAATTACCTACAGCCATAATAGGGTGCATATTCCAAGAAATCCTATTCATCACCATTTCTGTGTAATTTAGATTTTTAAGAAATGACAATGAAAGAAAACAATGAATAAACACATGAACAGAAGAAAAACATCACCAATTCATACACCACATGAATATTGTGAAATTTCCTTGTATTATTGATGCGTCCAACAACCAGAAAATTACAATAACTTGGAGAAAATTATATTCAACAATCAACCTGGAATACTTCAATATGTGAAGTATTTATACAAATAGTTACAAAATCATTACAAAATCATTGTCTCAACCAACAATGTATAATTAGCACGATTCTAAACAATATAATTGATCTCTACAGAGTAAATAGGCAAGGTGGACAATTGCGTGGAGAGGTGGCTTTGCTTTGGAGGAGTCAGTTACTGAATTGGCATGTTTTTGTGTTGCTCTGGCTGATGTGTTATCTAATGTGCTAGTTTGTCCCATCCGTCTTCATCTGGAATGGTGAACTTAGTTACCTTCCAGTAAATTTCATCAACCTCAGTATACTTGGAAAATGTTGGTCTTACCACAAAAATATGATTTACTTCATGCTGGATGAATAAATCATTCCCCATGGCTTATAAGAAAGCTCTACCTGTCATGCTGCCTTTGATGTTTGAAAATTTTGAACGGTCTCTGGATACCTCCTTCAATTTTCTAATGTAATATTCATGGGTAATTAATTTTTCATTAATTACAAATAAGCTGGGTAGCCCTTTTTTATTAGAACTTCTATCCTGGTGAAAAATCTATTTACTTTTATCTCCAAACTCTGACATTTCTCCTCCAACTAAGCAACAAGATTCTTTTTGGTTAGAACCTTCTTTACCTCCAAAATTGTTTATGTTCTTTCATCAATTCATAAATGTTCTTAGAACTTAGGAACTTAATTATATTTGTATTTGTGGCAGGCACATCTTCCAACTGTTCTTTAATCTCTGTAATGGCCTCTGTTTCTTTCTTAATCAAATGTTTCTGCTCAAAGATAATCTGAATACATGGCCAAATTTTAGTCATAGAATTCATAATATCAGTACAAATAATTTCCTTGGCTTGGGCCAAGGTACGTCCAATAGTTGATTCTCTTTCGGATTTCTGTAGCCTCTAAATCAGCTTCTTAGCCCTCTGAACTTCAACAAAGTGTGAAGCTTCACTCCTGGTCTTCTGGTCCTATAGTGCCTTGACTTGATCCTACAACTTTTTAATTTCTTCTGTCTAAATTGATAAATTCTCCATAGATTTTTTCAATTGTTCATCACCCTTAGAAGACTGTGTAGTAGGTGCAGTGGAGGATGTAGATATTGTGGTAGGAATTGATTTAATAGGAACAAAATCTAGAGGAATCATGGATAGTTTGGCATTCTGCTCTTTCTCCTTTATCATTTTCTCCAACTCAGTTTCCATCTGTCTTATCAGAGAATTTTGTTTCGTTATCATCTTCATCATGTCACTTTTCTGAGTCTATGTTTCTTCAATATCCTTTGTGAGAGGATCTTTAGTAGCTAGTAACTTCAATTGCTTCCTCAATGCTGCAAGGTCAGATTTATTTTTCTTGATCAATTCCTCCACAACTTTCATGTTTGTAGGATCATAACCCATATTCATTACTAAATCCTTTAAGGATTTAATCCTAGTTTCCTTTGCAAGATAAGAAATATTCTCCATCTTCAACTTTGACTAAGTATTAAAAAGTGAAACCTACAATTTAGAAACAATCATAATAGTGTTGGTTAAAGTGGAGCAAATCATTTCACCTATTTTTTTATGCATCTCCATTTGGTCAATGGGATGAATATCTTTTCTATCAAACTCGAAAGTTGTTTTCTTGTAATCTGATGTTGATTTAGGATGTGGAATTTTTGGCCTCAAGGAAGGACATCTTCATCTTTCCCTTCTCTAAGTAAAAAACTAACAGTATCTAGCTTTGGGAGCTAGAAGTTTGCTTCCAAAACTGAGCATATGTGTTATTCTTAAGAATCCAATTCTTGAGCTTTATTTCTCTAGATCTGTCAAAAACATTCTTCTCTTTCTCTCCTTGGACAACTTTGGTAGTCTAGAAATTATCTTTCTGCTCCTGGGATACAGAAGACGTTGTGAGAGATGTAGGAAACTTGCCACCTTCATGAGAGGAAGATAGTGTTTCCTTTATTACCATGGCCACTTCTTGCTTTGAATTCTTCTTTGTATCTACTCTTGGATTCAACTTTGTCCTCTTCCCGTACATGAATTTGAATTCCTTCCCTACACTTTTAGTCACTGAAGGTGACTCTTCTTCCCTATATCTTTAGGCTGCTTTCTCTTGTGGAACAAGAGTCTGTGATGTGGATGTAGAAACAAGTTGCTCCTCAGTTTCCTATAAATTATTCTCTGCCCAAGTTTGTTGGTTCACATACTTCTCAATTTCAGGCCTCTAGTATGAGTGTATGGAGTAGTTTTATTATCTACTCTCAATCTAGAAATAATACCCAAAGGGTCATAAGACCATGTAAAAATTATGTTGAATTTCATCTCCTTGAGAAGCTTATCTGCCTCTTCTTCTGCTGACCTTCTATTACATAGGAAGAATCCAGTTTGTGTCTTGATCCTGAATTGTGATTTCTTTTTGGCTGACACAAAATGTATCTCATAAGAATTTAGCATTTTTATAATGTATTCAAGAGAAAAAATCCTCATGGGGAGGTATTTTGGGATCTTGTATGGTGCCAATTCACATCCATACACTCTGATCTCTATGTAGTTTTGGTACAAGTATCGACCTCCAATATTTTCCTTATCTATTAAATGAAAAATTCTCTTGATTTCCTCACTGATTCTAAGATCTACTGAATTGTTTAGTACACTCATGGTTGGGTGGAAAAACTATTCAATGTACTACTTATAGGTAAATGTTTCCTTCTCTTTCATCACTAAAGAAGTCGAAAATATAACTGACTATTGGTTTCCCTCTTCATCTAACTTCTACATGGAAAATTTAAAATTTTTTGCTTAATAATATAAAAACATATAGACCAAAATTGAAGTGTATTTGAGCACTTCTTCAGTTTGAAATTTCAGAAATTGTTCATGAATGTTATCAGCTAGAAATTGACTAAAATTAAAGATAATAGAAGGTTTGATGTCTGTGGAGAATATGGAAAGGAAACCTAAAATGGGTCCAGCTATCCACTGATCATAATAATAACCTATAATATATTAAATTACAGCTATAATTTATTTTTCTTGATCAGGGAAGATTGAGGAAGGGTATGGTCAATTTTTCCTTGGTAACTGGGTGTTTTCAGGAAGGAAAAGGTCAAAAATCCTGGCTCTCTTGGAAAAATCAAGCTTTTGGTAGAGTTATGTCAGGGCTTCTAATGAAAATGGTGTACCATCTTCCAGAGATGGGGCCTGCATCATCTGGTCTATGGATTGGGCAGTAATAGTGAAGAGGATTTCACTAGTAGGGGCTATAATTTCTCGTTGACTGGGGAAATAACAAGATTGACATCTTCTGGTGAATTCTAGAGAATGGAATGTCTAAGGAAAAATATAGTGCGGAATATTGGACTCCAAGAGTCCAATTTCATCAGTTTTATCTACATATTTGTCTTCGAGCCAACAGTAGAGTTCGAACTCACAGTGTGTCTCGAATATTTTGTAGTCCCTATCAACTAAGGGGATAGGGTCTAAATCACTTGGGGGATGAACCAAAGGATTAACAGGGTCCTCCCGGTTCTTCTTCTTGGAGGAATCTTTATCAATGAACAATTTAACAGAATTGGGATGAATGGTTTACCAGGACTGTATTACAAGTATGTAGTTGATTAGGAGAGGAAAACAAGATTCTTACACTCGATCATAGGTTTATTGGCTGGTGAAGCTAATGGTGTATTGGAAAACCTGTAAACTAAAAGTAATTATGCAGAGAATATGTAGCAGAAAGGTGAAATTAGGACAGAATTGGGGTTTAAAAGGATGGCATGTTTTCCATTGCAGGTTGGAACAGGTTCGTTAAATTCAAACGGTTACCCAAGAGAATTAAATGTTCAAATGGTAATTCTCGGGAAAAGGATTTATTAGGCAATAGTTAGGAGACATGGCGAAAGGAGCAGGGTAGGGACAAAGGGAAAGAGGTGAGGAGGGAATGGTTTTCGGAGGGGGTCAGGAGTGGTTAGTGGTTTTAGGTAGGGGGTTGCGAAATACGGAGAGGAGGCCACGTAGCATGGGACCCGACTGGGGAATACCACCTTTTTAGACCCCCCCCCTCGCACCGGTAAAGACATGATAGACAAGGGGGAAAAAACTCATCGTGTGTGTTATGAAACCAGCTCCAAAAATAGAAGAAAAGAGATATCAACAAATTAAAATTAATCCACTTCAAGGGGGAAAAATCCAATACATTACATGAATGAAAAATTATTGGATGATACAAATTACAAAACCTCCTTTCTATATATAGGAGTCCATGGGGTCATAATGTAATATTAGTGGGGCCACAATGTAATCCTAGCAGACCTAACAATAATAATTTAAGGGCACAATAATAACAATATGGGGGTTACAGGGGTACAATAATAACAATAAGGGGGTTACACTAACAACAATAAGGGACTGTACTATTAATATAGGGACCCAACATGCCCCTCTCCTTCAAAAAAGTGTTGTCCTCAACGCTTGAGTAGCTCTGGGTGCTTCTATATAAAATTTTCATCCTCCCATGTAGAATCTTCAGTGGGTAAGTTCTTCCACTTGATGAGATACTCTGAAATTGATCGATTTCGTAGCTGTCGAGTTCTTGTTTCCGTGATCGCTTCAGGTTCCAATATGATTTTTCCTTCCTCTTAAAGTTATGGAAATATTGTTTGAACTGGAATATTTTCACCTATAACCTTATTTGGGCATGAAACATGGAAAACTGGATGCACTCGTGAAGAAGCAGGAAGCTCCAATTTGTATGCCATAGTACCAATCTTTTGCAACACCTTGTAAGGAACATAGTACTTTAGCAATAATTTATTATCCTTCTTAGCTTGCTTGAGGGTCATTTGTTTATATGGTTTTAGCCATAAAAATACCCAGTCTCCTACATCAAAACTTCTCTCACTGCGATGTTGATCTTCCTGTTGTTTCATTCGATTTTGTGTCAAATTCAGGTTTTCCTTTAAGAGATGGAGAACTTCTTGCTGATGCTCGATGTGATCTTACACTGCTTGAACCTTCGAATTTTCTCTTAAATATGATGTGATGGATGGTGGATGATATCCATAAAGTGCCATAAATGGGGTCATTTTTGCTGCAATATGGAAGGAAGTGTTATACCACCATTCAACGAGAGGTAACCACTTGACCTATTATGTTTGTTTATCGATAAAAAGCAAAAATGTTGGGCGTGAGCCCGACATCTTGTTTACTTAGATCATAGCATTGGACCCATGTAATTTTGGGTGCTGGGCGGCAACGCCGCCGTAATTAATCGCCCGTAATTAATCACCGTCGTGGGGGGTCCAAGGGTGGGGTGGGGGGGGCAAATACGCTGAGCCCCCTAGTTAGGCTTTGGGGGAAGTGCCCCCGAAGCTAAAAATAGATGTAAAATTTCCTTGTAAAAGTATATTAATTTCTAGTCAATCTAGGCCGTTCATTAGGCAAATGATCTTACGGTAGAATTTATGTTTAGATTAGGGTTTTTTTCCCTAGAAGGAAACCCCTCGCTTTTATAAGGGCATTGTATTGCGGCTATGCATTGTATGTGTATTCTCGGAGCGAGAAACAGAGAGGGAGACTGTGAGAAAGAACAGAGGATATTACAGCGGATCTGCTGTAGGTTTTGTCTTTTTCATTTTGCTGGATAATAGAAAGGAAGGACTGGCTGTTTAGGGTGGACGTAGCCCAAAATGGGTGAACCACGTATCTCTGTGTCTCTCTGGTTTTATGTGTTTTTGTGTGCTTGTATTTTCCGCATATTTTATGTGTTGCATTGCTCCATAATATATAATTTTCTAACAATTGGTATCAAAGCCGAAGGTATATTTGGCTGATAAACTCGCAGGAAAGAAGGGTTCCTGGTTTGAGTGGGAGCAATGGCGGACGATGGTAAGTTTAGGGTCGAGAAATTTAACGGCCAAAACTTCCCACTGTGGAAGATGAAGATGGAAGATTATCTGTATCAGAAAGATATGTACCTACCATTGAGCGAAAAAACAAAGAATCTGATGGCCATGACAGACGTAGAATGGAACATTCTTGATAGAAAGGCACTCAGAACAGTACGGTTGTGTCTTGCGGCATCAGTCGCCTTCAATATTTCGAAGGAAACAACAACGTAGGGTTTGATGCAGACGTTGGAAAAACTATATGAAAAACCCTCGACCTCATACAAGGTATTTCTTATGAAACGACTATTTAATATGAAGATGTCGGAAGGTGGATCTGTTGCAAACCATTTAAATGAATTTAATACAGTTACCAGTCAATTAAGTTCTGTAGGGGTAAACTTTGATGATGAAGTTAGAGCTCTGTTATTCTTGTGCTCATTGCCAGAGAGTTGGAATGGTTTAGTAATGGCCATTAGTAACTCTGTCTCTGGATCTAGTACTTTAAAGCTTGATGATGTTGTTGGTGCTATCCTTAGCGAGGAAATGCGACGGAAAAGCTCCGGTGAGACATCAGGTAATGCTTTGAGTGCAGAGTCTAGGGGAAGAAGAATGGAAAGAGGAAAGAGCTCGGGATATCGCAGTAAATCAAGGAAAGGAAGATCCAAGTCCAGATCAGGAATAGTGTGCTGGAATTGCGGAAAGAAAGGACACCTAAAGAAAGACTATAGATCTCGGAAGGGAAAAGAAGGAGACACACAACAAGAAAACAATCATGAAGAAAATGTGACAGGTGATGTGTTACAAGATGCTTTGATTCTTTCTTTCGAAAATGTTATTGATTCTTGGGTTGTAGATTCAGGGGCTTCATTCCATGCCACACCCGATAAGAAATATTTTCATGACTATGTTCAAGGAGATTTTGGACAAGTTCGTTTGGGTGATGATAAACCCTGTAAAATTGTTGGAATGGGTAAAGTTCTTGTAAAAAAACAGAATGGAAACCAATGGCTACTAAAGGAGGTAAGGCATGTTCCAGATCTGAAGAAAAATCTGATTTCAACAGGGCAGTTAGGCAGTGAAGGTTGTGTGACAAATTTCACAGATAAAACTTGGAAGGTCACCAAAGGAGCACTGGTAATAGAAAAAGGTGAAAAGGTTGGTACATTGTATTTATGAAATGGTATTTATAACTATGTTAATGCTTTAACTTCTAGAGGAGCAGATGCAGCATTATGGCATCATAGGCTCAGACACATGAGTGAGAAGGGAATGAAGATTCTTCACTCAAGAAATTTGTTGCCAGGTTTGAAGAATGTTGATTTGGATTTCTGTGAGAATTGAATTTATGGAAAACAGAAGAGAGTCAGATTTCTCAGAGTTGGGAAAGAAAAGAAGAGCGAAAAATTAGAGCTTGTGCATACAGATGTATGGGGACCTGCTCAGGTATCATCTCTCGATGGCTCTCGTTATTATGTTACTTTTATTGATGATGCAACTAGAAAAACATGGATTTATTGTATTCATAATAAATTTGATGTATTTGATACTTTCAAGAAATGGAAAGCTTTGGTTGAGATTGAGACAGGAAAGAAGTTGAAGTGTCTCAGATCAGACAATGGAGGTGAATATTGCGGCAAAGAGTTTGATAGGTACTGTTCAGAGCATGGAATTCGTAGAGAGAAGACAGTTCCAAGAACACCACAAGAAAATGGTGTGTCAGAAAGGATGAACAGAACAATCATGGAGCGTGCAAGGTGCATGAGATTGCATGCGGGATTGCCTTTAAAATTTTGGGCAGATGCTGTAGATACTGTTGTTTATCTAATAAACAGAGGGCCTTCAAGTTCCTTGGATGGTGGTATTCCAGAGGAAGCATGGACAGGTAAAAAGGTAAACTACTCTTTTTAAAGCCTTTTGGTTGTGAGGCCTTTGTCCATATTAATAAAGAAAATAGAACAAAGCTTGAGGCAAAATCAAAGAAATGTACCTTTATTGGATATGGTGCTAATGATTTTGGTTATCGCTTATATGATTATGAAAATCACAAAATCATTAGGAGCGGAGATGTAATATTCAATGAAAAGGTCTTGTATAAGAATCAGTTGCAGGAAAAGAAACAGGAAAAAGAAAGCAAGGAATACGCGGTTCTTGATGAGATATCTGAAAAAGTAAAGGTGCTTGAAAATAATAATAATCAACAACCACAGCAGCAGCAACCACCACAACAGCAATAGGCACCTCAAACACATGAAAGTGGTGTTAGAAGATCTACCAGGATAATTAGACCCCCTGAATGATACTCTCCTTCATTATATTATTTATTGTTGATTGATTCTGGTGAACCTAAATGTTATGAAGAAGCAATGTAGGTTGAAAGCAGGAAGAAGTGGGAGCTAGCCATGGAAGAAGAGATGGACTCCTTAATGCATAACCATACTTGGGACTTAGTCAGGTTGCCTGCAGGTAAAACTACATTGTAGAATAAATGGGTTTACAGGCTGAAGGAAGAAGATGGAGGAAAACAGAGGTACAAAGCTAGACTTGTGGTGAAGGGGTTTGCACAGAATAAAGGTATTGATTTTGATGAAATATTTTCTCATGTTGTTAAGATGAATTCAATCAAAACTATCTTAAGTCTTGTAGCAATGGAAGATTTACATCTTGAACAGTTAGATGTAAAGACAACATTTCTCCATGGAGATTTGGAGGAAGAGATATACATGCAGCAACCAGAAGGATATGAGGTAAAAGGGAAAGAAAAATTGGTGTGCAGGTTAAAGAAGAGCTTGTATGGCTTAAAACAGGCCCCAAGGCAGTGGTATCTAAAATTTGACAGGTTTATGTCTGAACAAGGTTATACTAGATGTCACTTTGATCATTGTGTTTATCTGAAAAGGCAAAATGATGGCAGTTATATTATATTGTTATTGTATGTAGATGACATGCTTGTTGCAGGGTCTAACATGCAGGAAATAAATGTGCTCAAAAGAAAATTGGAAAATTCATTTGAAATGAAGGATTTGGGAGCTACAAAACAAATCCTTGGTATGAGAATAACTAGAGACAGGAAAAATCACAAATTAACACTGTCTCAGAATGAGTACATACAAAAGGTGTTGAAAATATTTAATATGCAGAATGCAAAACCAGTTAGTACACCTTTTGCTAGCCATTTCAAACTTAGTAAGGAGATGTGCCCCAAGACCCAAGAATAAATGGATTATATGTCTAAAGTTCCATATGCATCAACAGTTGGAAGCTTAATGTATGCAATGGTCTGCACAAGGCCTAATATTGCACATGCAGTGGGAGTTGTAAGCAGGTACATGAACAATCTAGGAAAAGAACATTGGATGGCAGTAAAATGGATTCTCAGATATTTGAGAGGTACCACAAATCAAGAATTATGCTTTGGTGGTTCAAACATTTCTCTACAGGGATATGTTGATGCAGATATGGCAGGTGACAGAGATAACAAGAGGAGCACTACAGGATATTTATTTACTGTAGGTGGAACAGCTGTCAGTTGGGTTTCAAAAATCCAAAGTGTTGTTGCACTTTCAACAACAGAAGCCGAGTATGTTGCTGCTACAAAGGCTAGTAAAGAAATGATTTGGTTACAAAGTTTTATGGATGAATTGGTTAAGAAGCATGATATGGGTACAATATATAGTGATAGCCAAAGTGATATTAATCTTGCATAGAACTCAGCATTTCATTCCAGGACTAAACACATACATCTCAAGTACCATTTCATACAGTCAGTATTGGAAGATGAAGAGTTGAATTTGGAAAAGATACACACTAGCTAGAATCCTACAGATATGCTAACAAAAGTTGTAATTAGGGAGAAACTGAGAACATGCTTAGTTTCAATTGGTCTTCAAGGATGACGATGAAGATGAGGAATAGCTAGGTCCAAAGAGGAGTCATTTTCTAGCAAATGAAGCAGTGGTGGAGTTGCTACAATTAGTCTCCAAGCGGGAGATTGTTGGGTGTGGAGCCTAATTATCTTGTTTACTTTGTATCACAGCATTGGACCCCTGTACCTTAAAAGGGGCGGAAATTCCGCCTATAATTAATCGCTGCCATGGGGGGTCCAGGGGGGGTGGCAGTGATTTTCGGAGCCCCCCCCTAGCAGGGGTTTTTGGGGGCAGTGCCCCCGAAGCTAAAAACAGATGTAAAATTGCCTTGTAAAAGTATAGTAATTTCTAGTCAATCTGGGCCGTTCATTAGGCAAATGATCTGACGGTAGAAGTTATGTTTAGATTAGGTTTTTTTGCCCTAGAAGGCAACCCCTCACTTTTATGAGGGCATTGCATTGTGGTTGTGCATTGTATGTGTATTCTCAGAGCGAGAAACAGAGAGGGAGACTGTGAGAAAGAACAGAGGATATTACAGCGGATCTGCTGTAGTTTTTGTCTTTTTCATTTTGCTGGATAATAGAAAGGAAGGACTGGCTATTCAGGGTGGACGTAGCCCAAAATGGGTGAACCATGTATATCTGTGTCTCTCTGGTTTTATATGTTTTTGTGTGCTTGTATTTTCCGCATATTTTATGTGTTACATTTCTCCATAATATATAATTTTCTAACAACGAATATATCCTTCCAAACATTTATTTACTATATGAGTTTGACCATCGAATTGAGGATAATAAGATGAGCTCTGAGCTAATTGAGTACCCAAACAAGAAAATAACTCCGTCCAAAAATTTCCATTAAAAATGGGATCTCTGTCGCTCATAATAACCCTTGGGTTTCCATGTAGCTTTTGAATTGTGTCCATAAATGTAGTAGCAACTATACTTTCTTTAAATGGATGAGATAATGCACAAAAGTGTGCATACTTGGTAAGTCTATCAACTACCACCATGATGACACTCTTTCCTTCAAACTTAGGTAAAACTGTGATAAAATCCATTGAAATCTCCTCCCAATGTTGACTTGGAATGGATAAAGGTTGTAGAAGGCCCGGGGTCTTAATTGTCTCAACTTTATTCTACTAGCAAATCAAACATTCTGCCACAAACTTTTGAATATCAAATTTAAGGCCATCCCAAAAAAAATCTTTCTTCACCCTGTGGTAAGCTTTTAAAAATCCCAAGTTTCCTCCTAAAAGAGAAGTGTGCAATTCCAAAAGAATCTTTTTTTTTAGTTGGGAATTCTTACAAAGATATAAGCGATCTTTGTACCATAAGGAATCATTTTTCCAACTAAATGTATCAAATGTACTAGGATCTTGCAGCAACTTTTGAATGAGTGTCCACACTTATTTTTCCTTCTTTCATTCATCCCTTGCTTCAGTTATCCAATCTGGTTGGATAATAGAAATGGCACAAATAAATGCTTCCACCTCTTCATTCTTTCTTGAGAGTGCATCTGCAACAACATTTAGCTTCCCTTTTTTATAGATTATTTCAAAGTCATAACCCAACATCTTTGTGACCCATTTTTTCTGCTCTTCTGAAGATATTCTTTGTTCCAAAAAGTATTTAAGACTATCATGATCATTTTTTACCTTGAAGTGTCTTCCCATTAGGTAAGTTCGCCATTTCTTTAGTGCATGTAGTATTGCTAACATTTCTTTCTCATAAATAGCTTTTTGTAAGTACTTTCATTTGATTGGACAACTTTCAAAAGCAATGGGTCTTCCTTCTTGCATTAAAACAACACCAATTCCATTTCCTAAGGCATCACATTCCACAATAAAGGTTTTTGTGAAGTCTAGTGTAGCTAAGACCGATTCTAGGCACATTGACTCTTTAAGATGTTCAAAGGCCTTAGTTGCTTCAAGGGTCCATGAAAATCCATCTTTCTTCAATAATGTTATTATAGGTGCTACTATTCTCCCATAATTCTTAACAAACTTGCGATAATACCCTGTTAACCTGATAAATCCTCACAACTGCTTTATGGTTGTGGGGACTTTCCATTCCTTAATGGCTTTAATTTTTTTAGGGTCTACCTTAACACCCTTATGAGATACAATATGACCCAGATATTCTACCTCTTGTACTCTAAAGAAAAATTTGGATGATTTTGCATATAATTGTTTCTCCTGCAATAGTTTGAGCACCATGTCAACATGTTGAACATGATCCTTCCAAGACCTGTTGTAGATTAGTATATCAGCAAAAAATACTAACATAAATTTTCTAAGGAAGGATTTGAAAATAGAATTCATCAAGCCTTGAAATGTAGAAGGTGCATTGGTAAGGCCAAAAGGCATGACCAAAAATTCATAATGACCCTCATGAGTTCAAAATGTTGTTTTTGGAATATCTTCAGTCTTCATTCTAATTTGATGATATCCTGAACGAAGATCCAAATTGGTAAAATAAATTTCTCCATGTAATTCATCCAATAATTCATCAATCACAAGACTAGGAAATTTATCTTAATGGTGAGATTATTGAGCTCTGTATAATCTGGACACATGCGCCATGATCCATCCTTCTTGTGTACCAATACTACAGGAGCAGAGAAAGAACTTTGACTAGGTTAAATTATACCAGCCTCTAACATTTCTGCAATCATACATTCAATTTCGCTCTTTTGGACATAAGGATATCTATAAGGCCTGATGTTTGGAGGAACACTTTCTGGAATCAAATGAATAGCATGATCATGACCACGAATAGGTGGGAGTCCTTTGGGAGTTTCAAAAACCTTGGAATGATTGTCCAAGACTTTTTGGAGATCTGCAAAAATAGATTATTTTGATGTTGGAACTTCTAGTGAGCATAATTGTGAAATAATGCCTCGTTGTTCTTTATTTAGAATCTTTGTCATGACATTAGAGCTTATTATCTTTCCCAGCTTCCCTGAAATACCCCATAATTCGACTTCCTTTTTTTGTGAAAAATTTTTCAAGAAAAGTTCTTGAAAATTAAAAGCTACCATCCCTAAAGATTGTAACCATTGTACTCCTAGTACAACATTAGCACCTCCCATAGGAATGGAAAGCATTGGACTATTCAATACATATTCCCCCATGGTTAGCTTGATATTGTGGCATTTTCCAGAGAAATTTATAGTTCCTCCATTTGCAACCATCACTTGACATTCTGGTGTTGGGTATAGGAAAAAATTCAATTCCTTGGCTACCTTACAATGAATAAAATTATGGGTACTACCCGAATCAATCAACACTATTACCTTTTTCTTCTTGATATGTCCTTCTACCTTGAGAGTTTGAGGAGTGGTAATTCCTGCCAATGCATTACACGATATGGTCAGACTCATTTCTTCCTCTTCTAGGGTTGGTTCCTGGTGTATATCCTCTTCTTGTTCATTTTCTTCTTCCTTTTCACAATCTATGTAAAATAATTTCTTCTCAGCACACTTATGACCTTTAGTGTATTTGCTATCACAACTGTAGCAAAGCCCTTTTGCTCTTTTTTCTTCCAATTGTTGTGGTGTCAACCTTGTGGGTTGTGGAAATCTAGGAGTAGCAACACTTCCATCTTTATAGAAGTGAGTGGTAGGCTTCCTTGTCGCCATAATTTTACATTCAATTTTTCTTGCCAACCTGAATGCCTTCTCCAATGAATTAGGTTCCAAAACGTGAACTTCATGTTGGATTTTATCCTTTAAAGTACCTATGAAGAGATCAATCCTATGTTCCTCTGGAATATCAGTTACCCTTATATTCAATTTTTGGAAGTCCTCAATGTGCTCCCCCACTAAACCCTTTTGTATGAGATTTATCAATTGGCTAAAGAATGTGTTGCTCTTTGTATCCTCATAATGTGCTATCATTTCCTCCGTAAAAATTGACCAAGTGACAATTTTTTTACGGGAGCAAAGCCATCGATACCATACAAATGTATTTTGTTCTAAATGTAAATTTGCAATGCATACCTTTTATGTGTTTTGCAAATTATTGTGGTCAAAATATTGCTCCATCTGTAGTATCCATGTTACAGGATCCTTTCCATCAAACTTCCTCATATCCATTTTTGGAATATGGTGGTTCTTCCCGCCAACATTAGAGTTTATGAAATCACAATTAACATTTATTTTGTTCTCATCGTGACTTTCCTCTACTATCTTTTCACCATTAGGAAACATTTTTTGTATCGACTTTGTCAAACCTTCCATTTCTGGTTTTAGATCATTCTTCATGTTTTCCATTTTTTCATCGATCTTAGCTTCCATGTCATCCATCTTAGATTCCATGCCAACTTCCATGCCATCTATCTTAGCTTCCATGACATACTTCAAACCATCCATCTTAGATTCCACGCCTTTCTTCAAACCATCCATCTTAGTTTCCATGCCTTTCTTCAAAACTTCCATGTCGTTTTTTGTTGCTCTTTGCAAGAGTGAAATTTTTTGCACTTGCTCTTGTAAATTTGATATGTCATGTTGCCATTCTTCATCTTTATGAGTCACAGTAAAGGCTTAATGGGTGTTGAATTCTTTTTAGGAGGCATTTCAAAACCCAAAACTGAAATATATTCTACAATATGCCCTTGGAATCAATTCAACTTGATTCTTCAAACAAGACTTATGCAATTCGAAAAAAAATACACACCTTTTACTTGCTTTTGAGGAGCTCAATATTGAAATTGACTTGTCTCTATACTTGAAGGTCCTCAATATCTTAAATTTGGCCCTCTAGTAGTCCTCTAAAGCTTCTTTCAAATGCCACAGGTGTGACTTGATTTGGATTCTTCAAGACAACGTTATGTCCAATCTCCCAGAATGACCTAATTATGGATTGGTTCAGTAGAGCAAACTTGTATGACTTTCCACGTGTCACTGTTTGCTCCTTTGGCTCTGAAATTTATATACAAGAATATACAGTCCATGTACTTCCAGTCAATTTTTGTAGAATTCCAATCCGATGCTCAGAGAGAGAGTTATGAATATTTTCCCATGATTACCTCTTTGAGATGAAATTTAGGAACCTGCAAAAGGCCTACATTCCACAGATCATATCTCCAAAAATATTGCAAACCAAGCTCTGAAAGTTTGCGAAGATGTTCTTCATGACTTCGGCTTTGTTCTCTAAAAATTTCAGCTTCTAAACCTTCGTAGAAAAAATGTTATAGCCAAAATTCTGCGATGACCTTTTTAAGTGAAATTCAGGAGCCTGCACAAATCCCTAACTTCAACAGATCATATCTCCGAAAATGTTGTGAACCAAGCTATACAATTTTGCGACATTGTTCCTTGGGATCTCAGCTTCGCACTATAAACACTTCAGCTTCTGAACCTTAGTATAAGAAAATTTATATCGAAAATGTCACGATGACCTGTTTGGAGCAGTGAAACCCTAGAATCCAAAGCTCTGATACCAAATTTTTTGAAACCAGCTCCAAAAATAGAAGAAAAGAGATATCAGTGCCTTATAAATAAGCCACTTCAATGGGGCAACCTCCAATACATTACATGAATGAACAATACTTGGATGATACAAACTACAAAACCTCCTTTTTATATATAGGAGTCCATGGGGCCACAATGTAATCTTAGTGGGGCCACAATGTAATCCTAGCCAACCCAGCAATAATAATTTGAGGACACAATAATAACAATATGGGGGTTACAAGGGTAAAATAATAACAATAAGGAGGTTACACTAACAACAATAAGGGACTATACTATTAATATAGGGACCTAACAATGTGTCGTCGATCTGGTGAGCTGAATAATCTTGCAGCCAAGAAATGTGCACTGTTTAATCACCACACGACAAAACAAATTGTCGTGTAATAACCTTTGACATTGATTAAAAGCTTTGGATAAAATATGTATGAAACATATATTATCCCTTATGTGCACATTTTCATGATGTTCTTCAAACTTAGGATAAGTGCAAATATGGATATTTTTTAAAACAAAACTATTTATACCTACCCTTTAATTCTATTTCTTTTTCTAAGCTAACATTTTTATTTCTTCTCAAGGGGTGCATTTAGACTAGCAAACCCACATTTTCTTTTTATGAAATCTAAAATATATTCAATCCTATCCCTTATTTCTCCTATTGATTCAGCTTAAACAATTGAACAAATGTCATTTTCTCCCTAACTATTGATTTGCCAAGATTAAAATGTTTGGAAAATATTTATTCTCTAGTCTAATCAACAGAAATTTAAACTTTTTTAACCATGATTAAGCTGTATGATTAAATAAATAACTAGTCATTGTGGCATTTTAAACAAGGTGCACACAATCTTACTTTATTTGACATAAATAAACTATCTATCGGTGGTGGCATTTAAATTTGCAGCACTTTCAATATTATTTTTCTTTTGTTTTTCTTTTGTGGGGTTCTCATCTCATTTTTATTTTTTCCAATGTTTTATTTGTTTTTATTTTTGTCTCTTTATTCATTTTTTAAAATATCCTCTTTTCATTTTCTTTTATATGTTTTTTTTTTTTTGAAATCATTTGCAAATTGAAAAATTATTTACAATATCAAATATCTGAGATAAAATACTCAATCACCTTGAGTTATTATAAATTATAGGACCCTAACAAATTCAACGTTCCCTCAAAATTGCCACTGTAGATGTTAGTGATTTTTGTTGAGCATATTAATTTAATCATAATACACCTTCTCATAAAAAATGAGAGAAACCCAGTTGATGGGTTTTATGTTAAGGGAAAATTAGCTTATGCACTTAAAACAAAAACAAAAAATCCTCCACCCACAAAGCATATAATAGGCAGTAAAAAGGTGTCACGTTAAGGGACTCCATCATGTAAAGGTCATTAGTTAGAAACTCCATGGGAAAAAAATCTATTCATGCTAAGGGTTGGTGTGACTTAGGCCGGGTGTGAGTCCCGGGTGATTTTTATGTCTTAGATGTCCCTAGGGCATGGCTACTCAAGTTGTAGGCTAGACATATAGTCATCTCAAGGCTCACATAAACTAGAAAAAAAATAAAAAATCCCCTGAATAAGTGGCCTTAGAGAAATATGTGCCAAAACTTATAGATGTTTCCTTTTTATAAAGTAAGACATGATAAATTAAGCTTATCACCTTGTTAAAAAATATCTAGTATTATAATTTTCCATCTCATATTTGTTTACTTGTACAAAAAATTTCAAGTTGGCAATGTTTACCTTTTGGCTAGATTTTTTCTTTTACAAGTCTTTACACAAAAATGTACATCTGGGGCTAATTTTAAGGCCAAATTGAGTGATTTAAAAGGGAGAATTTTTGTTTCCTCATTTAACACCTTTAGTAACTTCTATATTTTATTTTTCACAAAGAAAAATGATCGTTGTATAAAATACTTGACCTTTGGCTTCCTTTCATATAGTGACAAAAATTTGAAATATGCCTCAAAAACATGTCCGCACGATCCTCCATATGCATTTTCTTAAAAAAAAAAAATCAGACATGGTTAATTTAATGTTTATATTGAGCACAAAACTCATTTCTCTTTTTTTTGTGGCCTCAATTACATGCAATTGGCATGCAAAAAGTTCCCATGGAGAAAATTTTCTTTAACTACCATAGTCACATGTGAGACAAACATTCATATCACCATTTTTCACAGGGAACCTCTTAGAAAGCCAAAAAGGAATAATGAGAATATGGAAAATTTCTTAGAATGTGTCATGAATATGTTCCCCCGAACTAAATTTCTTTTTTTTTCCTCAAAATATTTGACAAATAGAGAAGGGAATATAAGAGCAACAAAAATGGAAATTTTTTAAGTACACTTGTTCTAGTATTGAATAAATTAGTAAAAAACAATATAAAATAAAAATACCTTCGCATACCTAAGAGGTCCATAAAATATAATACTAAGAGGCAAAATAAATAAGTTGGTCCACAATGGTGATCTTAACTAAATTGAATAATAAAGAGCAATGCAAAACCTCGATCATGTGGTACTTTGTAGCTTGATATTTGGAAACTTTGGAACTTGTAACATAATGGTTGGAAAATTGAGACTTGGGATATGAAAATTTGGTGGAGCGACAAGTTTAGAAATTTATGACATAAGGAGCAATGGAACTTAGACATAATAATCTCTTTTATTTTTTGAGAATATTCTCCACCAACAAGTTGGTTGTCAAACAAAATTTGTATGATTTTGCCCAAAAGGGTTTTCACAATAAAAAATTATTATGCCCAAGGAATTCCTACTAGAAAGTTTGCTTTCGATCACTCCAACGGTCTAATGGCACCTAAGACAAGTTTTCACCATCAAATTTTATTTAGGGGAAAAGATAGGATACTGAGGTAACTAGGCATGGTAAGTGAGATGAGGTATATCATTTTATGAATTAAGGGGGAGGATGGTATGGAAAACTCATGAAGGAAAAATATAATGAATTCATAATCAATAGTAATAGTAGTATCATGAAATATATATGATTTGACTACATAGAGAAATAACATTTTGAATTTCATCATGTGGATTGTTAAGTTCGGAAGAAGGAATATAAATAGGCATACTATGGTGTATAAATAGGATGAATAATCGATCTCTTGAGAAGGCCTCATTTGTATAAATGCTATGGTGTATGTGACAATGTATCTTGACTTATCCTTGATACTAATCTCCATTTTGTATTCATATAATTTTTATTTTGCATTGAATTATATCCATATTGAAAACATTTAGGGTTGTTGGTGTTGTTGGTCAAAAGTTAGAACATTTTGTAGCAATCTTAGAGAAACTAGTGTTACAAACATATCTTGTTCAACTTATCATGTTGTCACACACTTTTAGCTTGGATTTTTAGATATCACACCCTCATTCACAAGTCTTCAAAATTTAATATTTTAAAATCACTCCTTTATAATTTAATTGTTCTCGATCCTTTCGTGACCTACAAAAACTTAGCACTTGCCTACAATAAAATGTAAGATGATGGATGAAGAGTGGTGTAAGGTATATATTCATCCAAGACTTATAAAAAATATTACAAGTATTATATAGGAAACAAATCCGAGGAAAACAAAGAAAAAATCATTTTTACATATTGAGGAGTGGTGTCCAGCCTAGATAACCCAACAATGTTTTTTTGATAAAATATTTGTTTGATGTCTAATTCAAATGATTCCAATGCAATATTAAAGTGATATTAGAGGTACATATCCAGTATAAACATATTTTTAAAACAATTTTAATGTATTTTACATATAATTCATTATCAAATTTGGTAAAGAACAATCTACAAGGCATTGTTGTTTATGACTTGTAGTTTATACCTGCAATGACTCTTTTTAACAAAAAATTATCATATGAAATCAAATCAGTATGATTCTAGTAGGATATTAAAATGTATTCAAGTGGATATACCCCATATAAACTTGTTTTAAAAATATATTTATTCGATAGCTCAAATTTGTCAATGAACAGTGAGGGAGGAAGAGTTTTTATTATGTTTTTCTTAAGATACATAACCACTAATTTATGAATATTTTTCTGATATGATGTCCAAATGAAGTGATTCAATTTTGGCTTTAAACAATTAGTAATTTGGGAATAATTTTTTTATACAATTTTGGATAAAGGTGATTAAAATTGTGTTATAAACTATATTCTAAGTGATATATTTATTAAGAACATGTTTTAAAAATTCCCTCGTTTAGTCCCTCAAATATTGACTATCCCAGCACTATTTTTAACAGATTTCAAAATTCAAATTGCTACAAAAATCAAACTTCATGTGATTTTTTCTAAATTAATCCATTAATATTGTCAAATATTTGGTGGAAATGTTTATGATGATGTCAATAATTCCTCTACCAAAATCCTTCAGTTCCCAATTTTTGGATCTTAAGACATGGCTTTTAGAAAACTTGAAGTTATTTGATGAATTTGTAGCAATTTTTTTACATTATCACTACATTTGTGTAAAAAAACTTTTTAACTCATAATTTTGATTGCTTAACTTAAGTATTTTTTTTCTTTCAAGAATATTCTTATATCTTCATTTGCTTGCTCCTTCAGATACATTCATTCTTTTATAGATCTACCTAACAATGGGTTAATATAAGGAGTAGTTCTTGTTTCATCACAAATGAAAATTACTGAAACATGTTTATCAAAAATTCGATTTTGTGACCCCAAAATTTATTCATGCATATAGTACCAATATAATTTTACCTTAAATTTTTATATATCTACTTTACCAACGTGGAAAGGTCTAAGATAAACTCACTAAAGTGAATGTGAAAGTTCTTACTACTATTCTTACTGCTTCTCCTCCTCCAAGTCGTAAATGTTGGTACAACAAGGCTCAAATGTTTCTAAAAATACTAAAAATTCTCCAATTCCTTTAGCATTTCCCTAGAAACGATGCTAAAATTTTAGTTAATTTATTCGCATAAATTGTTACACGCTTATTATCAATCCGAATTTCATAAAATTATGAAATGCAAACATTGTATGTGCATAATTAGATTGTTTGTAGTAATATATATCTAGAATAATTTATGATTATCCTACTTTATGAAATTATTTGCATAAAATGAAACACACGACACTTCATCAATCAAAATAAATTTCAAGACAAAAAGAAAATAATCTTACCAACCTGGACTACTTAAGCTTACAATGACAAAATATCAGGTTGTGAGGTGGAGTATGTCTTTTAATGGGGAGAATGGAAGTATCGTACAATGATGCTTCATTTACTAATGTAGGTTATTGTTTGGATAAGAAATTGTCGAACACTTTTTGAAAATAAAAGCAAGGAACACAACTTACATAAAATCTTTTGGAATATCAAACATGCACTAGTGTCACACAAGTTGTATTTCCTTTGAACTCAAAGGCCTATAATGATTGAATCCCAAGTCTTGTACTTATCTAGTGACAGTTGATTTCAAGTATTAAAATAAAAATGTGTATTCATAAATGAAAAAAAATTCTTGAGTAAGTCTATTTTGGTGGATTTCGAATGCATTATGGATTTTCAAAATGGATGGACACCCATTTCCTTTTATCCAATCCATAAATAAGTTTTTTTATCAAAAAATTTACTAATATATGGAAGGGAAACTTATTTGTTCATGAATACTACAATATTTAGACTATGATAAAGAAGTAACAAGGTTGTAACTTAAATAAATTATTTATGAACAAAGAAAAATACAACAATTAGTGTATAAACAAAGTGATTTATAACAAATAAGAACAAATGTTAAAGAAAATATGGAAAAGAATTTACAAAGAAATAATGTACAAGAAATGAGATTGCATGAAATAAATAAGAGAATATAAAATAAAATAAAATGCCACCATGATCTATTTGGAGTGAGCTCAATTCTCCCAAGAACAAAGTAGAAAAGTATTATTTAACATCATAAACTAAATCAAACCTCCTACATCTAAAGCTAAAGAATGGAAATCCATGTGAAAGGAAATATTGAGAAGTTTATTCTATTCCATCACAAATTGGATATATGCTCCAAGAGTGCTCCCTTTGGAATGGAGGAGACACTCTTATTTTTACAAATATTTTCTTTCAAACTAAGATAAACAATAATAAATTCAAATCAACATATCTCTCATGTGGTTACAACAATTTGATAATAATTAGAAAATAAATATATCTAAATATTTCTAGGTATATTCTCATGAATATCTCTAAAACATTTGATAATAAATCTTCCATGATTCTTCTCCATCCAAGAAACTTAAGCGATCCTTTCATTTCTTGATCAAATCTTCAAAGGTTAAAGAGGAAATTCGAATTTGGACTTTAATGGAAAAATTTTGCATTGTTGGAATCTTCAAGTATGCCTACAACCATCACCATACTCACCATACTTTCAAATATAAGTAAAAACATTCTATTTTTCTATTATTTATTCATAAGCTCATTCAAAATACTAAAATTAAATTCATTGGAAAATATTGAGCCTAATCCCACAAATAAGAATTAAAAAGTATTAAAGCATGGTTATGGAAGAGCGGAAAATGATAAAATTCAAGGGAAATGTTATGAAAATGGTAAAAGGATGTGAAACGATGGTCATTTGAATGAATCAACAGAAACCTCTATTTTTTTATTTTTCCTTATGATGCTACTAAGTATTTTTTTTCTTATTCCTTCCCAAAGTTATATTTGAAAAAAAACCATTCGAAGAATTATTTTGTTCTCAAGTTGAATTTATATTCTATCAGAAAATTTGAGAAACTCATTATGATTTTTCCATATTTCACTCAATTTCCTATATAAATATTCTTGTATATGCTTTAGCTTGGTATTTATTGAGAGGGATTCTTCTTTGAAAAAAATCACAATAATTCTAACTACTTGTAAGATTTTCGACTTATTTCTCTATTAGGCTGACCTATTCGTGATGTTGATGAGAAATTTATCTAGTTCTCATTTCTTGTTGTTATTTTATGGTTGCCTTTTTTTTAATGTTCTTGATTCATTTCCTCTCATGTTAGTGTTGATTATATATGAATGTAAGCTATATAATATGTTGATATTATAGTGTATTGAATTTCTATTATTGTTTCTCCTTTATCGTGAACCTCTAATTTTTCATCTCTCTTCAAAAAAACCAACTTGAGTTTTCTTTTTTTTTTAATCCATATATAGTCCATGCATTAGCATTGGAAAATTCTCTAGGGCCAAAGCTATTCCTTGAACAACTTTCTATGGATATTTTCCAACAATATTCCAAATCAAAAATTGTTTAGAATACTCCTCTTCTAGCACTCCTACTTTTCCTTTATTAGGCCTTCCTTGGATTATATCTTTGTTAGAACCATTGAATAAATAATCACCCAAAGGGACTACAATTTCTTCTACATGCTCTAATTGATCCAAGTGAAGGACTATAGGCATAATTACCCCACCAATTTTTTTATTAGCGTAACTAACATTGGTGTTTCTATAACTTAATTTGACAATATTTTTTTATAAGAGTTTGAAGAGGACTTTCCTTGTTTATTATCACTTCCTTTTATCTTTGGTTCTAAAAATTATGTTACTTTCCTTTCTAAAAGTATTTAAATCTAGGTTATATGGCTATTTTTCATTTTGTTCATCAATTTATACATCTTGTATGATTTCTTCTTCCTGTATTGCCTGAATTGGTCGAACTTTTTGTTCTTCATCATCCTATGTTTCCTCAATTAGATCATATCTGCTCTGACTATCCTTTTGTGCATATTGAACAATGTCATATTTACCGTCTGCTTCACTTGCAAATTTTCCTCCAAACTACTATCAAATTCATTATTTTTTTCCTCAAAAAATGATTTATGTTTCTTATGTTGAAATGAAAATAATTGAAACTTTTCTTTGGAATCTTTAATATTCAAAAATATTTGAAGAACCTATTATGACTCAGAAATTTCCTTGGATGTGGAAGGAAATAACTGAGGTAACCTCTAACCAATCTCTCGAATTGAAAATTAACCCTTTCAATCTGAAGGGGGGTCCCTTCTATAACCCAATCAAAATGAGTGGTTATGTATTCAACACAATGACTAGATCTAATTGGATTTGAGCAATGTTTGTATGGAAAAAGGATAGAAAAAACTTTGGGCATGGAGTTTGCTTGAAAAAAAGTTACTACTTAAAGGCTATATGAAACAAATTATAGAGGCAAGGTAGAAACAAATATCTCAGACATTTTCTCATCTAGCTATGATAGAAGAAAATAGAGATGAATATTAAAAAATAGAGAAATTGATGAATTATGTTAAATATATTTAATTGGAAAAAATATAGTAGTTTGTAAATAGTAAATATGAGTTTATGAACAAATTTCAGCTTTACAAACTTGATTTCCAAAATGTAGAAGACATGTGGATCAGATTGTGAAATAAAGAAAATGTCAATCACTAGAAGAAAAATAGGAAATTCATCACACCATAATCTATGTATATTTGAAAAAGTAACACCAGTCATAGTAGCTTATATTAATGTCAAAATGTATACACAATGTATCAAGGTTTTGCCAAAAATTCCCAACCCTTTCTCATTCTTCAGAAATTTTCTTTATAGAAAATACTACAAAGTAAAAAAAAAAAATCTTGCATTATATTAATATCAAATTGCTAAAAATAAAAGATATAACACATATCTCTCAAATACATGCACATAAACATATTTCCAAGCCTATATACTATTGAAATTTGCAACAAGAAACAGTGAAATTGGCAAAAGGAAAGGACAAAAATTGCACACATGCTAGTGTGGAATTTTAGTCACTCATTGGTGAGAAATTCAATTACACAATAGTGCAAAATGTGGGCATCTAATTTATTTTTCCCTTAAATACATTGGAAAATAAATTGTAATTTCATCTCATAACAACTTGTATCAGTTAACTAAGTCATGAAGAATGAGTTAGCTCAATAATTTCAAGTTGAGGGTCTAATATGAGGCATGTAGAGTGATTCTAATATTTTGGGGGTCCAGTTGCAATTGTAGCAATAGTGTGGTGTGAGTGTAAACAAAACTCAAATTTATTGAGTTAAAATTAGTTTAACTAGTTCTAAATGAACGACGAATTATTGAGAGGTCTAGTGAATTAAATTATATTTAATTCACAAGTAGTGATCAATCAAATAGCTGATGATTCACTATTAATAGTTGCATGCATGTTAGTTATGATGAAGACCCAATTGAGACAGAGGTTAAAGGGAACATAAATATCAACTGTATTTTTAGAGAATTTCCTGAGTGCGATTATAAAGCCATGGGGAAGCCATGATGGATTGCACAATAAAGGAAGGATAATTTTCCTATTTAATATGAGCCTAATTATTTAGGGATTGCGTGAGAAAGGCTGATCTTAGTAGAGGCTGAGAATTGGCTAAGTTTTTGTCAATTTTTCCTAAGCATTGCAAGCCATTTTTTAGAAGGATCGAAGTGAGATAGTTAGGAGAGTGCAGGATTTTTCTCAGTGTGAGAAAGCATTGTATTGTTTCCTGATTCCTTGAATTTGAAAAATATATTATAGAGGGGTTTTGAATAGTTTCTTTCCCCAAG
Organism: Pinus albicaulis; assembly: GCA_034641835.2. Lineage (NCBI taxonomy): Eukaryota > Viridiplantae > Streptophyta > Pinopsida > Pinales > Pinaceae > Pinus > Pinus albicaulis. The sequence continues at coordinate 28,955,768 of CM076574.1, read as the reverse complement.
TACATATTGTGTTGTGTGATTGATTTACTTCTTTCTCTTACTTGCATGTGATTGAGCGATCGTGTTTTGTATTCTACAAATATTGTAGAATGATATAGTATCTTTTTTTAATACATCACAAGATTGGATTGAATCCATTGGTATAGAGCTTCTATATAATTTCTACATGGAATCTTAGCACTAGGAACCACAATAGAAGAGAAGAAATTGAGTTTGTCTTGAACATGTTCAAATTTGTAGATTTATTCTTCAAGATCTGGCGGGAGATCAAGATGTCTTTCAATGGCTTGAGACTCGAATATGCACTCGAGGGAAATTAGAATTATATTGCATGGAAGGACAAGATGGAGGCAGTGTTTGAGGACAATGGGTTGAAGGAATTTATAGATATTTGTATTCCCAAGCCCACAACATCATATGCCCAACTTCTTGATGCATGGTAGAAGAAGGTAGCAAAGGTGAGAAGTGTTGGAGCGGGGTCCCCCAAGTCCAAAGACCATATTTTTCTATATTTTTGTAATATATTTTGTAATTTTAGTTGTGTGTAGGGGCTTTGGGGCAGGTCAAAGCCCCTCATGAATTGTAATGGGTCAAAAGGGTAGAACAAGGGGGCTGCAAACCACAGTTTGCAGACCCTAGAGTAGCGCAGTCTAATAGTATAAATAGAAGTCTATATCAAGGCTAAGAAGGTAGTTTTTGGATAAGTCTGAACATTGATTTTAGATCTGGTAACTTTGTGATATTTTGTGCAGATTTATCTGGGTAGAAGGCTCCCTCTCGCTATGTGTGTGGAGACCTTAGTCCTGCTATGTGTGGACCCCACTGGCTACATGCATGGGTTTTTGAAGGGTTTTGTATAAAGGATCTAAACTGATATTAATAAAGGAATGTTGTTGCAAATATCTGAGTCTGAAATGCATCTACTATGTATTTTATGAATGTTTCTGCATCTTATTTATGATTCATGTATTTCCTAAAATTGGATCTCTTGCGCAACTTTTTTTGGGTTTATATGAATGATTATTCGATGGATCTGATGGTATAAGGCTCTGATATTATGTGTTAATGGTTATTACTTGATTTATATATTGTTGGCCCTCGTTTTTTAGCCATTTTTTCTTAATTAAATACACTTAATTTCCATGCTATCCATCCATATACCATCCATATACCTCTATTTTGACCAATTTATGCATATCCAGGTATATAAATTATGTTTTTCAATTTTTAGATGTTTTTACAAAAATTGGATTTTAAGTGCATTTTTGGATAGGACTAAAAATTCTCGTAATGAATTCATTGATGTCATACTTTCAAGACACCTGGAAACGAGATGAGAAAATTTCTAGAAATATTGGGAACTAAGAATGGATGTACACCTATGGGTTCATTCAAACCAAGCTAAAATAGGCCTAGTCAAAGCTGGTCAAACAGGACCTGTTATTTAGGAAATCCCTAGGAAATAGGCCAAATTTAGCATTCTATGGGATTTTCCAGATTTTGAGTGATTGAATGGATGAGCTTGACCAGAATAGATGGTATAAGGATAGACATGGATTTTAGAGACATTTTAGTTAAGTTTGTTTCATATTTTTCTATTTAAGCCAAGAAAATTGAAGGTATGAGTATGTAGAATTTGTATGATTTCTCTTTGATATTTCTGAACTTTGAGAGCTAAATTAAGAACCAATTCTATCTTATTTTTTTTTGTTCTATATATTGAATGGTTGATTTAATTTCAGTAGCTGAGAAGTACTTTCAATGTGCGAGGCACGGGTGGAGAGCCCCCACACCGAGCTAAGTGCACTTTCTGGTTAATTTAACTGAATTTTCTTAAACTAGTTTTGTTTCATGTTTAATCAATTAATTATATGTATGATGATATATTATGATTTCTGATGAATTTTAATCTAAATTATAATCTGCATATAAAGGGTCAAACCAGTGTTTAAGTTAAACTCTCCTTATATATGATCAGAGACTAGAAACTACAATTCATCTTTATTGCTTTTGTTTAAAGTGATTTTCTGAATTTCCAATTTTCTTACAATGGCATTAATGATGAATGAATATATAAAGAAGGACAACAAGGACCTCCTTAGTTAGGAACCTCTTTTGTTGTTCTTTTATGCATCTTTAGTTATTGTTCATTAGTGATTTTGATTTATGTTCATGAAGTAGTATTTTAGAAAAGGTCAACCAAGTTCTCCTAATTTATGAGCTTCGTCTTCTACTTATTACATATTGAATTAGAAATTATTTAGTTATTTTTTATATTTTTAATATGCATTTCCTTTAAATTCAATAATTCATCTTCTCAACTTGATTGTAGTTGAAATCCATATATTTTGGAGATGCTTCTAAGTTCTAAAAACCCATATTTATAATAAAATACTTGTGTTAGTTTACCCAGTAAACATACCCAACATTTTTGGCGCCATTGTCGGGGAAGCATATTTCAAAGTAGTCAAATAGGAATATTTAAAAAAAAAACACATCAAAAACAACAAATGCATAGTTTTTCTTATAGTATGTTTATTTATTCCTAGGGATAGAGATCAGAAGGGTAGAATCATCAAACAAACCCCCCAAAAATTCAACCATCCATGGGACTAACAACACCAGTTGTTGGAAGACCTAATCTAGAGGAGTTAGAGGAAAAACAGAGATCAAGACAAAGATTAACTCTAATTGAAAGACAGACCTTGTTGGCCTTGGAGATAAAAATAAAGTAATCACCAAAAGAAACTCCTTTCCTACGAAAACAAAAGGAAACAATAAAATCAGTTGTTGAACAATTACAATAACATGTCCTTGAACAAATTAAGATAGTTGAGGAAACACCAAATCGACCTCATATTGAAACATAACAAATCTTTGAACAAGAAATGACTGAAGAAGGAGAAGGATCCAATATACCAATTATGACTCCTGAACAAAGAATTGAATATGAGAGACAACAAAGAGAATGAGAAAGGAAAATAGAGGAAGAAAGGAAATTAGAAGCATAAATACAAAGAGAGGAAGACAAAATAATAGAAGTAGAAAGAAGGTGAGAGGAAGAAGCAAAAAGAGAAAACGAAAACAAAAGACTACATGATAATGAACAAAAAAATGATAATGATCAGGAAGCTACTTTTGGCTTCCCAATATTAGACGCAAGAGAAATATTACAAGAAGAAGTGAAAATGAAAAATATTCCACCTTCTATATTACCCAAATTTTATGGAATATCAACAAAAGATCTTGATTCATTTATGTTCGAATCTGATATCTTATGTAGAAATTATGGATACACAGATGACACACAAGCTTCATCTCTTTCCTGCTACTTTGAAAGCAACAACATTAAAATGGTTTATGGGTTTAGGAGAACATACCATAGTTTCTTGGGATGATATGAAGAATTTTTTTCTTAAAATGTATCAAGCTTACTGTAGGGTTAGAGACTGAAAAGAAGATATTTTTAGAATGACACATAAAGAAGATGAAATTTTGGAGGAGTATTTAGAAATATTTCTTTACAATCTACAAAAATCCAAACAACATTCTCTGAATCTCGATACCATCTGCACAATTTTTCTTAAGGGTGTCAGAGATGAATACTTAGATATTCTCAATGTGATGGGCAAAGAAGATATCTCAAACCTACCATTTAATGAAATTGTCGAACTTTGTCAGAAATATTCTAGGGGAAGATCAAAAAGTGGAAAAAGGGATGTCACATCCAGAGCTTCCAAATCTGCAGCAAGTGGAGAAACAAGAGCATAAATAGGAAGTTTATTAGAAAATTTTAAAAAAAATATCTTAAGCACTTTGGGAACACAAGTATATGTCTTAAAAGAAAAGAAGAATAAAGAAGAACAAGATCAAATCCTAGAAATATTTTGTCCAAAGTGTAGGTAAAAACATCCACTTACAAAATGTCCTTTGCAAGGTATACAATTGTGGACTTTGCATAGATAATCATGCAACTGAAAACTATTCAAAATTGAAAGAGTTGTAAAGCAAAGAAGTATAAGGGGTAGATTCTCTCTACTATATGGCACCAAGGAGACCTTCGCAACCAAGGAGGCCTCAAAAATTCCCTCAAAAAAATCCTCAGAATTCATGGAACACTCCAATGTCATGGTAGGCTTGGCCTCCGCAACAATATCAAAACCAACCTACAAAAGGTTGGAGAGGATATAGTTATGGAAACCAGCCACCTCAATAAATCTACCCTCAACAATATCAATATCAACATCCATACCAGCAACCATATCCTCAACAACCATTCCAATACCAACAATTCCAACAACATCTGCAATCAATGCCATTTCCACCACAAAATCCTGCACCAATGCTAACTCAACCTCAACAGGTTCAGCTACCTTCTAACCAACCACCTCCTAGACCAACACAATTTCCAACTCATCTAGTAGCTAATCCAAGTAACAAAGTGGATAAACCAACATACAATGTGGAATAAGCAACATACTTTCCTACATATTCTAGTCTTCCCATACAAGATGTCCACTTTAGGTCTCGAAAGTTTTTACTCAAAGATTCTCCTCCAATCATAGAAGAAAAAATTGAACAAGGAGAATAAACTCAAAAATATCAACTATAAAATAAAATTCAGGAATGAAAATTTATTATGACTCAAACACCACCCTATCCAAAGAGGTTAGTACAGCAGAAAATTCCAATGTATCTGCCTAAACTTGATATTTTGGATGAATTGAAAAATACATATGTCAAAATTCCTTTGTTTCAAAAAATAATATATATTCCAATATATGAAAAAAAAATAAAAGAGTTATGCATCAATAAATATGGCAGAAGGAAAATATATCCACCCACAATCCTGGTCATTGGTAGATTAGCGAGTCTCATGTCTACAAAGACAACAATTGAAAAATATATTGCTCCTGGGATCCCTATGGTTACTATCTCAATCAATAGTTTTCTAGTTCCAAACACTTTAATATATTTGGGAGTAGCTATAAATGTTATGAATACAGATACTATGAAACATTTGAACTTGAAAAACATTAGACCTACTACTACAATTTTAGAGCTTGCAGACAAATCTAAAGTTGTACTAGAAGGAATATTAGAAGGTATCATTGTCTCTCTGGATTCATGGGAGTACCTTGTAGACTTCCTCATTTTGCAGCCAAAAAAATTTTTTAGGCCCGCCATCCTTTAATTTTAGGCAAACCATGGTTAGCCACTGCAGATGCCTTCATTGGATGCAGATTGGGAAGTATGATTATTTCACATGGGGATGAAAGGAAACATGTTACATTGTATCCTCCAACACAATCTCTTTGTTTACTACCACGGCTTTATGGACAAGAAAAACAGGAAACTAAATCTCCTTAGTATTAATCAAGTCTATAATTTTATAGAAGAAGAATAAAATGAGGAATTATTAGACCTTTTTATCTCAGAACCAAATATTTTGGAGCAACTTAGAATAACACAATATGAAATTGCAAGTCATCTTTTAAATCAGTGTTTCTAGGAAAATTGTACTATTCAATCACTACAAAATTCATTTTAAAGTATTTTTCTTGTTAAATCAATTACCAATTCACAGAGTAAAATCATTGAAAATAGTCCTGGAAGGAATTTGAATATCAGTAATAACTTACAATCATCAGAAGAACAAGAGGTAATAACACTGTTACATAAATACTCAAAATATTTTTCCTGGGATTACACAAACATGTAGGGAATTCATCCAAAGACATGTATTCACCACATTTACACTGATGATCAAATCAAACCAGTGGGACAAATGCAAAGGAGAATGAATCCTATGATGAAGGAAATAGTGAAAGAAGAATTGCAGAAATTGTTACAAGTTGGATTCATCTATCCTATTTCTGATAGTCAATGGGTTTCTCCCTTAGTTGTGGTGCCTAAGAAAAATGGAAAGTGGAGAATATGTGTAGACTAGAGGGAGCTCAATAAAGAAACATTAAAAGATTATTTCCCTTTACCATTTATTGATCAAGTACTAGATTCATTAGCTGGGAAGAAATTATTTTCTTTTCTTGATGGATTTAGTGGATAAAATCAGAGTAAGATAGCATTGGAAGACCAAGATAAAACAACATTTACTTTTCCATAGGGAACATATGCATATAATGTTTTTCCCTTTGGGTTATGTAATCCACCTTCTACTTTTCAAAGAGCATTCCTTGCAATATTTTCTGATCTAATCCATGAATGTGTAGAAGTTTACATGGTTGATTTCACTGTATATGGCGGAACATTTGATGATTGTTTAAAGAATCTTGAATTTTTTTTGAAAATATGCATAGAGACTAATATTTCTCTCAGTAATGAAAAATTATTTATGATGTTAACTGAGGGGATAGTGTTGGGACACCATATTTCTTCTTCAAGAATTAAGGTGGATCTAGCAAAAATACAAGTCATTATGAATTTATTGCCACCCACAACACAAAAGGAAGTAAGAATTTTCTTGGGTTATGTAGGCTATTATAAGCGATTCATTGAAAATTTCAATAAAATAGCTCTGCCTCTATTCAAGTTACTTTCAAAATATTTTAAATTCCAATGGAAAAATAATTGTCAAAATGCATTTGAAATATTAAAAGAAAAATTGTTAGTTGCACCCATTCTTCAAGGACAAAATTGGTAATTTCCATTTCATATATCTGCTGATGCATTTGACACTGATATAGGAGCATCACTTGGATATAAAGAAAACCAATTTAATTATGCCATATACTTCATAAGAAAAAACTTAACACCAACAGAATTGAACTATACAGTTACAGAAAAAGAAATCTTAGTTATAGTGCATACAGTTAATAAGTTTAGGCATTACATAACATGTTATCAAGTATTCATTCACACAGATCATTCAACCATAAGATATTTAATGAAAAAAGCAATTGAAAATGGAAGACTTACTAAATGGTTGTTATTGATGCAAGAATTTAACATCATTGTACAAGATCGAACAGGTAAGGATAACCAAGTAGCAGACTTTCTATCAAGGTTTCATTCACCCGGTGATCTAAATCCTATTTTAGATAATTTTCCAGATGAACAATTATTTGCTATAACTGTCAAAACTCCATGGTTTGCAGATGTATACAACAATTTATCATCTGGAATACTACCATCCTATTACACAAATAAACAAAAAAGAAATATAATTACAGAAAGTGCTAGATATATTTGGGTCAATGGTGACCTCGTTTATACTAGTTCTAATCTAATAATAAGACAATATGTTAGAGAGGACAAGATTCTAGATATTTTGAAAGAATGTGATGACGAGCAATGTGGTGGTCATTTTGCAGACAAGCAGTCGTTATACAAAGTGCTCAAACTTGGCTACTACTGGCCAAAAATCTTCAAGGATTCCAACTCCTATGTAAAGTGATGTGACAGTTACCAAAGAATTGGAAGACATGCGGTATAAGATAAAATGCCATTAAAGCCACAAGTACTCATAGAACCATTTGAACAATGGGCTTTAGACTTTGTGGGACCAATAAACCCGCCATAAAATGGAAATAATTACATCCTAGTATGTACAGATTATGTTACTAAGTGGGAGGAGGCAAAGGCAGTGACAAGAGCAACAGAAGAAACAATGGTTTCTTTTATATTTGAAGAAATATTTGTAAGGTTTGGAGTTCCAAGAAAAATTGCTACAGGCTAGGGAGCACAATTCACCTCCAAGATTGTAAGGGATCTTACTGAAAAGTACAAGATCAAACACAAAAAAACTACTTAGTATCATCCCCAAGCAAATGGAAAAGTGGAGTCCACTAATGAAGTTTTGGAGATTATCATGACAAAAACTGTGCATATGAATAGACAAACGTTGGTCGGAAAGGTTAAGAGATGCATTATGGGAATACTGGATCACATGGAAGAATACAACTGGATTCAATCCATACCAGCTGGTATACGGTAAGGAAGTCCTGTTACCCATATAATTTCAAATACATACATATAAAATTGCAGCAGAACTGGGAATGGAACTATCTGAAGAAGAAAAAAAAATGAGTGATCCAATTAAATGAACTGGATGAAATAAGAAAACAGAAATTGGAACATACATCATTAGTGCAAGAGCAGATAATAAAATGGCATAATCGATTCATCAATAATAAAGTTTTTCAAAAGGGAGACTGGGCACTATTGTTTGACCCCAAGTTTAAAGATTTCAAAGCAAAGTTTACAGCTCATTGGCTTGGGCCATATGAGATAGAAGAGATCTTCGACAATGGAGCAGTCAAAATAAAAACAATAGATGAAGCGTCAATTTCATTTGTAGTTAATGGAAATAGGCTTAAATTCTACAATAAGCCTATCAATAAAGAGGATTTTAGGAAAACAATTTCAACAGAAACTGATATGGAAATAATGGAACAACATAATATGCCTTCCTTACTTCCAGAAGGATATATATATATATATAAATATATGTATGTATGTATGTATGTATGTATGTATGTATGTATATACATACATACATACATACATACATACATACATACATACATACATATGTATATATATATATATATATATATATATATATATAATAAAAGAGTTTAGTTGTGAAAATCTAGGAGACTGGCACAATACAAACTCGAATTCATATCGAAAAACCCACTTGTTTGGCCAATATGAATTATGTATTTTGTTTTGTTTTTACTTCGGTATGATTTTGGAGAGTTAATCCTCCAAGACATGAAATACTTGAGGACAATTATTAACATGAGCAAGGGGGAAGTTCGTAATAAAACTATGAAAATAGTTTGAGAAGCTGAATTGCAGAAGGAACCTGAATTACATGACAAAAGGGACCTGATACATCATTGAAAATATTATGCAGAAGGTACGTGTATTATATGACAGAAGAAACTTGAAACATTGTTGAGAATTACATGTCAGAAAGGGCCTGGAACATTATTCATAATACCACTGTAGAAGGGACCTGAACAACATCAACATTCAAGCTTGAAGTACATGTCAGCAGGGGCCTAAAACATCAATTACAAACTGCAGAAGGGGACCTGAACAACATCAACATTCAAATATCTTGAATCAATATCAGATGCAAAAACATGAAGCAGAAATAAGTCTCTACATTTCAATATATCCTGGAAGTACCATCGTTATAATAATAAAGACATCATCAACCATCAACCATTATTTTGACCGGAGGAAATTATTGACATCAAGTATTTTATGCGAGTATAAGTACAGTAAGTGAAAAAAATTTCTCTTAAAATCTCGATATTTTAAAAAAATTCTAAAAGTTGTTAAGACTAATTTACTATTTGATATGCATTCCATTACATTCCAGTATATCCTACCTACATTTCAAAACACTAACCTTCATTATCCTCCCCATTATAATCATGTTCATTATAATCCTATCCTTATTCATTACCCCTTTCCTACATTTACCCTTATACATTAACCATCATTCCATATACCATCATTCCAATCATTTTTAAACCATCACATTAATCCTAATCATTTTCTTAAGAATATGGATCAAAAATTAAAGGCTCAATATTCAAATTCTTGTTGACCTACAAAACAACAAAGGTTAGTGTCATGATAGAAATTTAATTTTAAAATTGACCATTCTAGGGTCATTTTAAAATTAAATTAAACAATAAAAAGTTGACAACCTAAGCTATAAGCGTAAATATGAAAACATATATCATATGATAAAGCTAAGGTATGAGCGCACAATGAAAAATGACAAAACAATGCAAAAGACAAAACCTAAGTTGAAATGAAAAAACGATGCAATGAAGAACATGAATTATAATGAATTTCGATTAAGGTATGGGCATGCAAAGAAATGAAGATGGCTATGAGTGAAGAATGAAATAGCAGAGAACGTGAGTAATGGTGATGGGACATATGCAGACACCGTGGAGAAAGGGCATAGTTCAAGTCAGAGGAACAAAGCCACGAAGGCATCTGAGTCAAGGGTATTCATGAAAAATAGTGAACATATATTAAAAAACACAGTGCTATGACATAAAACAAACCCTGTGAAAATATTTAAGCTTCCTCCATTTTTAAACCAAAAAACCTCTGTGTTAGTGAAACTTTTAAAGTCTTTCACCATCATAGCCATTACCAGGCTCAGAGAAAGGAATTTGACGTCGTGAAAACCATAGGCACGCGTTCGAACACCTTATGAAGAACGAAATTGATTGAGAAAAAAGCATAGATGTTGTGAAGGAAATGGAGAAACTTAAGCCGAGAAGAGAAATCATAGGCAATAGCAAAGGAGGTACAGAGAAATAAGAAGAGTGTGCATTGACGTTGACTGAGATTGGAAGTCGAGATGTATGCCTGTCATGTTGATCAAACACTCCAACAAATTGCAGAAATATCGTGGAGAGAATAGGTAAGAAACAACTCCGGACTTTCCTCATTGATGAACGTATCTAAAGAATAAATGAAACTTGGCATTGTATGTGTTTAACATGATTTAAACTACAAGTTATAAGTGCGAGTTTTTTCCACCTTTTAGCCTGACTCTACCACCTATTAGAACATGAGGATTCAGAGATGTCAAAGAGTAGTATTAATAGTAGTGATATTGTGAAAACGCGGGGATACAAAGCTCAACTTAGAGAAAACCTCAAGGTTGTTCCAAAGCAGGTAAAATGAACTTGAATTCCTCCACATATAGCCACGGAATTGTCATATATTTAAAAAAATGAAAAAAAATAGTGTTGCACATAGAGTGAATTTTGAAAAATACAGTGAGCCATTTGATGAGTCATTTGATGATTGTGTTATATACACAGTGAGCCATTTGTTGATTATTTTTGCACAAAGTGAACCTAAATAATTTTAGTTTGAATTAAAAATGAAATTTTCTTTGTAGAGGAATGGTTTTGAATGAATTTGAAGAGGAGAATGACACTGTGGCATGAATTTTTTGAAATTTTTACACAGTAAATTTAGAGGCAAAGAATTCTACACCAAAACAGAGGAGATTTTTTACAAAATTTTGATCAAAAAAATAATAGAAAATGAGAGATAGAATAATAAAAACATTTTTACAATGTTTTTATGATCTTTATATATAAACATTTTGTGCTTTTATCAATTTTTGGAAGCAGTGGGCTCGTTTTTGTAGAAGAACAAAGGTTGAAGAAGATTGATTTCATTTCTTTTTGAAGAGCATCAGAAAAGAGGTAAGCCTTATCATCATGAATAGAATGCATGAATAAGTCAAAAAAAATCTATATGTGTTCATACATTTTTATTTTAAAAATGAGAATGTTTACAATGCAAGGTTACATAAATTGTTTTTCAGAACATATGGCTACCAAGGTAGAACGAAATGATTTCCATATTGAGCATTGGGAAAATGAGACCATAGAAGAACTTTATCAGGATGGTCTAATAGGCTTCCTCCAAAATTTTAATGGACACAATGAAAGCATCACCAAGGAGTTCATAAACAACTATGCACAGGAGAAAACCATGGTGGGGAACCTAGTTATCCAATTAAGTCCAGAATCCATTTCTCAAGCTTTAGATCTACCACTGTCAGGGGAACAATATCATAAGGGCTTGCACTTCAAAGATAAGGGGTGGACTTTCTTTTTGGAGAAAAATAGGAAGGGATCATTTGATAGAACCAAGGGTATCCCAAGGGAATGGTTTAATGAGCCATGGGCAGAGTTGGTGTTAATTATTTAGATATTTTCCACATGTGACATTAGGCACATTGTAGTGCATCTCTATCATATTAGATTTCTTTGGCATATAAAGGGAGAAGTGAAAGTAAATTTTCCATACTTCTTCTCCAAAAATTTGATTAAAATTATAGATAATGTGAGGAATGAAACTAAACCCAAGGAAGCACAAATCTGCCATCACGGACTCATTAAAATTATTGTAGAATATCAAATGAAAAACAAGGGTGTAGTGTGGAAAGAGTTTTTAGCTCAACATCATTTTGAAGAACAAATCATTGAGGAGAAGTTTACACCAGTTCATGAAACAAGGAGAATAATGAACTCACCTCTTTATCCTAGGAAAAGGTCCAAGAAGAAAAAAGATACTATCATGGTTGAGAGAAAATCATATTTCCTATCCATTCTCAAGAGACAAAGGAGAAACATTCTAGCAGAAACAAGTAGTAAAGAGAAATACCCTGAGGTACAAATTGTTGAAACACCTCCCACAGACAAACAAGTTGATGAAATCATTGAAATATTGTAAAAAGAAGTTTATGAAAATACATTGGAGAGAATTTCATACTTTGGTAATGTTGAGGTATAAGCCACTTAATTTTCCAAATACACAAGATAAGAAGAGAAAGAACTGTACCTTAGCAAAATAAAAGAGTTGACGGATCAATTGGAGGTGAGCAGAGTTCTAGAGAGGCATTTGAAGAAATAAAATGAGACATACAGGAAAAGATATTCAAAATTGAAAGTTTGAAAATTATAAACAAATAATACCCTTCTTTCTAAACAAGCTTACACGTGACTTAATGAGAAAAACACATGGAAATATAAGTATGAAAGACAAAAGGTCATGGATTCAATGTACAAGGGAGAACAATATAAAATGGATAGATTGTCTTCTGCAAGTAGCACAATAGGAGGCATCTGGATCAGGTGTTGAGATTGCAACAAGATTATGAGCTTAGTGAAAAGAGTCGCCTTCACTAAGTGGGCCCGCAGGCTATTTTTGGCACAAAGTCTATTTTTAGACATATGGATCATGTTCTATGAGTTGCAGGATGCTATTTGTGGATGGTTGGTCAAGTCGGGAAAAATAGATGGACTTCTATTTTTAGACATACTGGGCGGAATCTATTTTAGATTGCCAGTCTAAAAATAGATATGTCGAATATTATTAGCTCTTAATAATATTTGGACTCTAAACATTATCTTATTCTCTTGGAGCACTTCAGTTAAGTGCACAGATGTGGCACAGGAGCTGACAGAAGGAATTACGCTATTCCTGAGGGTTAAATGGAGCTATTGCATGGATACTTCAGTTAGAACTCATGTGAGAGAGTTTGGTGGAGTTGATTGAGGAGTTAATGGAGTTGTGTTCAGTTTAACTAATCTAAACATAGTTGAGCTAGTTGTATTTAGTCTAACTGATTAATACACTAGTGAAGAGTGGTGTGAATTAATTATTATTTAATTCACTAATTATAAACTCATTAATCAACTAAAGAATACATCATTTAACTTCATTGCATGGACAATTTCAGTGGAGACCAGTGCAGAGATAGTTGAAAGAGCAGGTTAACTATCAGTTGTGACTATATTGTTGCATATTTGCAACTCCCAGTGATTGGAGAAGCCCATGAGGATTGCACAGTACAAGCCAGGTGGTTTATGTTATTTAATGAGCCATCATACAACATTGATTACGCAATAGAGGTTGGCTATCAAGTGGCAAATATTGGAGCATGTGTTTTGCTAGATCTAGCTTGATTAGTGTGTAGCAATTGGAAGTTGTGCTGAGAGCTTGTGAGGAGCTTTGTACAATGATTGTTACATGATCTCTATGACATATAATATACATATAGTTGGGGTTTTCAGCTTTAAGCTTTCCCATGAAATACTGTGTTCATATGTGTGATTTTTTTATGGTTTTAATGTGCGCATGCAATTGATTTTATTTCCGCAATTAATGATCAATGGTAGAAGAGATTTTGTATTATGCATGAGGATAAAATAGTGTGTGATCAGGAGAATATCAGTGAATAATATATCATTTATTCAAATTTTCTACATCAGGCATAGTGTCTACATCAAATCTCATAAGGTCCAAGAGAAAGAATCAAGCATGAGGACATGCTTGTACATCAGCAAAGGGGAGATGTTGGCCCTCATTTTTTATCCAAGTTTGTTTAATTAAATACACTTAATTTCCATGCTATCCATCCATATACCATAAATATACACTCTATTTTTACCAATTTATTCATATCCATGTATATAAATTATGTTTTTCAATTTTTAGATGTTTTTACAAAAATTGGATTTTAAGTGCATTTTTGTACAGGACTAAAAATTCCCATAATGGCTTCATTGATGTCATACTTGCAGGACACATAGGCACGAGTTGAGCACATTTATAGAAATATTGGGAATTTATAATGGATGTGCACCTATTGGTTTGGTCAAATCGAGCTAAAACGAGCCCAGTCAAAGCTGGTCAAACATGACCTGTTATTTAGGAAATCCCTAGGAAATAGGCCAAATTTAGCATTTTATCAGATTTTCTAGATTTTGAATGATTGGATGGATGAGATAGACTAGAATAGATGGGATAAGGATATACATGTTTTTTAGAGAACTTTTAGTTAAGTTTGTTTCATATTTTTCTATTTAAGCCAAGAACATTGAAGGCATGAGTATGTAGAATTTGTATGCTTTCACTTTGATATTTCTGAAATTTGAGAGCTAATTGAAGAACCAGTTCTATATTATTTTATGTTGTTATATATGGTGAATTATTGATTTAATTTCAGTAGCTGATAAGTAATTTCATTGTACAAGGCAAGGGTAGAGGGCCCCCACACCGAGCTAAGTGCACTTTCTGGTTAATTTTGTTGAATTTTCTTAAACTAGTTTTGTTTCATGTTTAATCAGTTAATTGGATGTATGATGATATATTATGATTGCTGATGAATTTTAATCTAAATTATAATATACATATGAAGGGTCAAACCAATGTTTAATTTAAACTCTCCTTCTATCTGATCAGAGACTAGAAACTAGAATTCATCTTTCTTGCTTTTTTTAAAGTGATTTTCTGAATTTCCAGTTTTCTTACAATGGAATTAATGATGAATGAATTTATAAATAAGGACAGGAAGGACCTCCTTATTTTGGAGCCTCTACTATTATTATTTTATTCATCTTAAGCTATTGCTCATTAGTGATTTTTATTTCTATTCATGAAGTAGTATTGTAGAGAAGGTCAACCAAGTTCTCCTAAGTTAGGAGCTTCTTCTTCTACTTATTACATATTGAATTAGAAATTATTTAGTTAAGTTTTATATTTGTAATATGCATTTCCTTTAAATTCAATAATTCATCTTATAAACTTTATTGTATTTGAAATCCATATATTTTGGAGATGCTTCTAAGTTCTACAAACCTGGATTGATAATAAAATACTTGTGTTAGTTTACCCAGTAAACATACCCAACATAAATGTTGTATTAACCTACGCAGGGCATTCCTCATAATTGAACTAAATCTATCTATAAGGGTTTCCTGGTTAGGGCTTCTGTTGCGGAGTTCTGTTCATGGTTATTTTGGAGCTTAGGGCACCCACATCATTCAAACCTCTCTCAGGGTGTGGAAACATGATTCCATCACCCCCCCATATTGCTTTGGGTGAGACTTTGACTTGCACAAGCAGGTCACTGCCGAAAGGGCCAGTAGTAAGAGGGTTTTGTTGGTTAACTTCAACTCTAAAATTGGGTCAATACCCCTCAAGAAAACAAAAATATTAGTGCCTCTGCTGTCGGATTATATGCAAGCTAGCAAACCGATTCCACTGTGCCCCAGATATTTTTTTGGTCCTAGTACCCCCACACTGTGGTGCGCTAATTGTCAGGTGGTTGGGCGACATGATACAGACCACTTCTCGTGGTTAGGTACCTATGTACCAGAATTGAAGCAACAGTGGTGCAGATTCTTCTCTTCAGTTCGTCACAATGATAACCACTATCGAACGTATGACCTGATGATAGATAGATCGAACCTTTACAGAGTGCAGGTTGACCCTTCGTCACCAACATCTCCCTCTAGACGAGGAGGATCCCCAACAAGAGAACAAGGAGGGGGGAGAGGTGGAGGCGTAGGTCGAGGGAGAGGGAAATTAATTTGTTACAACTGTGGAGACGCTGGACACTATGCACAAGACTGCAACAATCCTGCGCAACAATCCTGCAGGTATTGTAGGCAATTTGATCATGTAATTGAATATTGTCTTGTTTTAATAGCTAAAATGAAAGAAAAGCAGCAAACATTGACATGGAACATACAAAAGGTTAAGGTTGAACCGTGCGAAAATGGTCCAAGTGTAAATGTAATTACATGCATTGGTGTTTCCATCGAATGAAATTAGGAAAAGGCTATCGCAGAACCACTGATCAGAAAGGCATCTGACAAGAAGGAATACCTCAACTTGAAGAAAGAAAAGGATATTTCCATTGAGGCCAAAAATGATTTTGCTGATGCAGGAGCATCCACATCAAGAACTCCCATGGAACCAAAAGTTGATGATGAAGTTAAACCATTATTACAAGCCTGCATTAAACTGCTGCGCAATTAGAAGGCAGTAGATAATCTCCAGGCCTTGATAGACAAATGTGTGGAAAAAGAGATGCCTCGAACAGAAACCAAGGTCGTGAACAAGGTTTATAAGCAGAATAAGAGAACTGGTAGGGAGATTCGCATGATTCTGCAGATTGGAGAGTATGAGATGGATCAATTCATCTTGGATCTGGGGTCTGGCGCAAATTTCTTACCTAATAAGACCTGGAAAATTATGGGAGAACCAAAGTTGGAATGGTCCACCATTCAGTTGCGCATGGATAATCAACAAAAGATCATTCCACTTGGAAGTCTTCCACAAGTTGTGGTAGACATTTCCGGAGTTAAGGTACGAAAGGATTTCGAAGTAATACAAATTGTGGATGATGTAGACCCCTACCTTGTGTCGTTATGATTTGATTGGGCCATTAATATGGGAGGCATCATCAACCTGAAGCATAGAAGTATGATTTTTGAGAATAATGGTACACGGGTGATAGTCCCATTGGATCCAGTAGAAGGAGAATGATACACAAAGCTGATGCATGAAGGGTATGATGTAGACCATATATACAAGCTCACTGCATGGGATGAAGAATGGATCAACCCTAAAGCCGATGGCATGTTGAACTAGGAAAAGGATAGCTCATGTTTTTCTGATTCCGATGGTGAGATGGAAAACTAGCAGAACCGGTTGCACGATGTCTCTATGCTACGCTTCCTCAAGATCACATATAACTTCTGGTACATATCCTCAAAGGTAAGATAAATACCCTAATTTGATGGTTCTGGTAGTTTCAAATAATTTTTGGAAGCATTGGAAAAAGTTTTCCCAGAGGAACAAAGGTTATGGCCACTTGATTTGGCTATGTGCGCAACTCCAACGTGTTGGTGGGAGATGCAAAAGGGAGCTTTCTAGGACTGGGAGGAATGTAGAAAAATGATGACACTATGCTTTGAACCTCCAGCCACCCCACCAATTGAGCTCTTCTATGTTTGGGGATATCCGTGCAAGCACCTGGCCATGTGGATGGAGGTACGGGACGAGAAGACATGGAATGAGTGGATTCATAGGTTTGTTCACTCATTGGGGCCAGTACCCACCACCTGGTATCTAGAAGTTGAGCTACACCAAGGGACTCAAAACTAGTTTACAATAACTAAGGATTTCTTGGAAACCTTTGGCTCAATGGGAGGCTTAGAGAAATTGGATGAAGCTCTGTAGGACATAGATGCCCTGATCTTTGATGAATCCCGGCCCCGGAAGGAATGTGCTGCACTAGCCTGGAATGCGAAAATGCAAGACATTTTCAACTGTAGAAATATTTCAATCGATGATAATGAATATGACCCAAGGAATGTTAATATCTTGGAGTTAGAAGGAGAGTGCGCAATTGCAGGGCCCACATTAGGTATGTTGGATGTTACTGAACCTCTAAAATTAAAGGAAGTCAACATTGGGACAGAAGAGTAGCCCAAGTTGGCCAAGATTGGGGACTACTGGGATGATGATATAGTAGGAAATATTGCAGAGCTGCTGAAAGAGTATCATGATCTGTTTCCTACAAAGTTCTCTTAGCAGAAGGGAATTGTAGGGGACTTGGGTGTTATGAAGATCACTCTGAAACTAGATGCGCGCCCTTTAAAGTAGCACCTATATCGATTGAACCCAAAATATAATAATAAAGTAAAGGATAATTAATAAAAAATGGTGGCTACAGGCATCATTGAACCAGTCGAACAGTCTGATTGGGTAATCCTAATGGTGGTTCAGGAGAAAAAGACCGAAGGAGAAATAAGGATTTGTGTAGATCTACGAAAGTTGAATGATGCCTGTGTGCATGACCCCTTCCCTACTATGTTTTCTAACGAAACCCTGGATAATGTAGGAGGAAAAGAAGAGTATTCGTTTACTGATGGATTTTCAAGGCATCATCAATTCAGAATTGCGTCGAAAGACCACAGTAAGACCACCTTCGCCACCGAATGGGGTTATTTCCAATATATTGCCATGTCATTCGGGTTGAAAAATGCACCTACAATATTCTCGCAAGTGGTAGTATTTGTGTTCAAGGAATTCATGCATAAATTCTTGGAGGTATATTTTGATGACTAGAAAGTGTTTGGATTGGTAAATAAACATGGTAAAACCTGTGCATGATGCTTGACACCTGTAGGAAGCACCATATTTCTCTCAACCTGAAGAAGTGTATATTCTGCGTGCCTTTTGGAATTTTGTTGGGGCATATAGTATGTCAGCAAGGATTGATGGTAGACCCAGCCAAGATCGTGGTTATCAACAACTTATAAGTTCCTACCAATGAGAAGAAATTGCGCTCCATCCTAGGACACACTGGTTATTACAGGAAGTTTATAAAAGGATATGCTCTAATCACTGCACCAGTGGATAAGTTTATAAAGAAGGATGTAGAATGTTTTTGGGATGATGAGTGTCAGAATAGCTTTGAGTTGCTAAAGGAGAAAATGGTCATTGCACCTATCTTGATATTCCCAGACTGGTCTAAGGTTTTTCATGTGCATGTCGATGCATCAGGTATAGCGTTTGGGGTTGTTTTAGCGCAGCCAGGAGAAGGAGCCATTGATCACCCAGACACTTTTTCCAGTTGCAAGCTCTCCAGCACAAAGTGCAACTACTCGACTACAGAAAGGGAATGATTGACCATGGTATTTGCGCTGCAAAAATACAGACACTATTTTCGAGGAGGGCATTTCAAAATGTTCACTGATAATTCTGCTTTGAAATACCTAGTCAATAAGCCTATTTTGGGGGGTAAGATCTACATATGGTTGTTTCTTTTTCAGGAGTATGACTTTCAGATTATTGTGAAGCCTGGAAGACTGAATATTAGGCCTGATCATCTGTAACAAATTGAGAATGGAGAAGAACCAACCATTCTGGAGGAGGGGTTACCTGATGCGTAGCTCTTCGCTATCAAGGTGGCTGATGAGCACTTTGCTAATATTATTCATCTTCTAACCATGGGAACAACGCCTGCGGAATATTCAGTCCAACAAAAGGATTTGGTTTTGCACGCAGTTGATTTTACCCTAATTGCAGGTCGGTTGTATAAATTAGGATCATATGAAGTATTAAGGATATATGTGTTGGAACATGAAAGACAAGATATCTTGGCTGAGGCTCATGGAGGTGTGGCAGGAAGCCACTATGCTGGGAAATCCACTCCATAGAAGGTGTTGTGTGTTGGGTTGTAGTGGCCCACACTACACAGTGATGCATAGACGTATTTTCGGGCTTGTGATGCATGTCAGAGAACAAGAAAGCCTTCACGCAGAGATGAAATTCCCCTACAACATTAGATGGCCTTTCAAGAATTTGATAAATGGGTTATCAATTTCATTGGACCAATCAACCCTCCTGGGAATAATACTAGAGCATGTTATATCATTACTGTAATTAATTATGTAAGCCTATGGGTAGAGGCAAAGGAAATTAAGGACTGTACTGCAGATACTGCTACGCACTTCAACTTTGAGCATATTTTGACCAGGTTTGGATGCCTGAAGATTTTGATCAGTGATAGAGGTACGCACTTTTCTAACGAAACAATTGAAGCTTTGACAAAGGAATTCTAGATCCATCACAAGAAGAGTACCCCTTATCACCCACAAGCAAATGGCACAGTATAATTTTTCAACAAGATTTTGGATAACATGCTCACAAATATCTATAATACCAACCAATATGATTGGGACATGCACATCCCTTCTTTGTTATGGGTTTATAGAACCACATGCAAAAATTTGACGGTAAAAACACCTTTTAGGATGGTCTACGGGTAGGAAGCCATCATGCCAATGGAGTATATTGTCCCAAGCCTGCACATCATGGCTTTTACTAATATGGCTGAGCCTGACATTATGGAGGAATGGTTGGTGCAACTCATTGCCTTAGTAGAAGATTGGTTCATTACTAACTTCCACCAACAAGTATAGAAGGCACGCGAAAAAGCTTGGCATGACAGACACATCAAGAAGAAGGTGTTCAAGGAGGAAGACTTGGTCTTGCTATATGACAGTCAATTTTTGCACCACCCAGGCAAGTTCAGAAAGAATTGGTTGGGGCCATATATGATAAAGGAGAACACTAATGGTGGTGTGGTGCGCTTGGCCATGCTGCGTGAAGAGAGCCTTCCTGGGTACTTCAATGGAAGCCGTCTGAATCCATACAGAGAAAATCTGGTGCCGACCAATTGAATATATGGATAGAGAATCAGAATCAAAGGGTATGCACATAGAAGAGAGGGAGGGCGCAATCAGGTGTGACAGAAGTGAATGGCTGACGCACAGGAAAGGAAACTAGCCATTGGAACAGTGAAACTAGGTGAAAAAGTGAAATTACCATTTTACCATTTTCTTGAAGGTAAGTGGAAATTAATGATAATCTGACTGTTTTTACCATGGATGGCTTATAAAAAGGCGAGTGCAGGTCTCAATTGGTTCCTTTGTTTTTTGAATATTTGGCACCCTGTGATTGTTTGTAATATTTGTTATCCTATTGTCTATGAGTTATGTATGTATGACCATGAATCTCAATCTGACATTAGTAATCCCAAATTCATATTCCACCCAAGAATGACAACCACCAACCCTACAGAGTAGCATTCAACACCCCTCACTACTTCTACGAAGATGGGATCAGATGAGGTCATAGAAGTAGTCCCAGAGGTAGAATAATTTGTGTCCACACCAGTGAAAGAGAAAGGAAAGGGGAAAATTTCCAAGTGGGCTACTTCTAAGCCATGCACCTCTCTGTTAAATGTAACATCTCCAAGGCAAGCCACTAAGGATCAATCCCCCATTGATGATCCGTAGAAGTGCCTAATGAGTGCAAGGAAAGAAGCTATGTTTGTTGAACCTTTCTCATGGAATCCACCCTATGTCAAGCCATGGAAGTCCTCTACGCGCAAGCTACAAGACATCTATATTTTTCAAGAATACCTATAGATGCCCTGAATCCCTCAGGATGTTCTCTTGGTTGGAGAAATGTTTGGCGAGATTCCAAAAATCAAGTTTGATGATTACGACTTAACCAATGAAGCAACGTTCCCCGGTCTCGCACTGGAAAATTACTTGGAACGGGTGTTATATGATGATGTGCCAAAGGTTAAGCCAATGCCTTGGGTGCGCAGGTTGCACAATGCAGGAGTCCTCAACCTGCTAAGTATTCCACATTTTGGAAGGTACCAGATCACCAGAATCTGCAAGCACTAATTGTTGGCCTTGGTCCACAAGGGCTCCCTGTGGATTCAGGGGCGAATTCCCATAGACATCGCGTTGATCCATCGGATCACCGGCTTTCCCAAGAAGAGGCCCCATCTGATGAAGAGATTCAGGAAGAGCAACAAGTTAACGATGGCAACTGATGTAAAGAACAAATTCAAGGTGGGACGGGACAAGTGGGGATTTCTGGTCTAGACCATCAATGACCCAATGGTGAGCTTGGGCACCCTAGTCCTTGGTTGCAAGCTCATGAGGAAATGTTAGCTGAAAATTGTCCTCGCGCACATCATTGCCTTGGCAAGGTAATGTGAAAAGGGGATGCTATATAACTAGATGCATTTTTTGTACGAAGAGTTTCTGGAAAATGTGCGCGAGGTGAAAGAATTGGGGAAGAAGTTCTGCTACTCGTGGCTACTATTGTTAATTTCGACGATGGCATGGCAGGCCCCAGCAGATGCAGTCCTTGCTGAAATAGAACCAAACATATGCGAAGGGGCACACTACGCTAACTTATGGGACTCATCCAACCCCCTTCAAGTGGAGGAAAATAAAATATTTTGGGTACTTTTTGAAGGTGCGTTGGCTCAATCCATACATTCCAAACCAAGACTCTCGCCGGCAGTGCATTATAAGTACAAAAGCATTACAAAATTTCAGGTGACTATGCACAATGTCTAGATCAAGGCGCGCAAGGAGTCAAACTGGTACACTCTTCCCTATATGGTCACAGAGGCGGAAGTCAACGAGATCGTGGTGACATGGCCAAATGCATGGAATAATGGGCTTGGCTCCACCTAGCCCATTACCCCATCCACGTCAAGAAAATATATGGCTCCCAAAGACATAACAGAGCCACGCACGAAGAAAGGAGTTGAGAAAACCAGCAAA
The DNA here is from genome assembly GCA_034641835.2 of Pinus albicaulis. Classification (NCBI taxonomy): domain Eukaryota; kingdom Viridiplantae; phylum Streptophyta; class Pinopsida; order Pinales; family Pinaceae; genus Pinus; species Pinus albicaulis. The sequence goes on along the minus strand of CM076574.1, from coordinate 28,933,284 downwards.
AAAGATATAGGGGTTGAAGTAGAGAAGGAGTCAGACGTAGAAAAGGACAAGGACCAGGAGTTGGGAGGAGACCAGGAGGAGGTGGACCTCGGAGGTTTGGATGGGCTTAATGGGGATGGTGTTGAATCTCCATGTGGCACCAAGTGAGGCAGAGAAACAACTAAAGGTCTGTGCAAGAAGAGGAAATGGTCCAAGGCGGGAGGAGCCTTAAGACGCTACTCTCACAAAAGAGGACCTCGATAAGATTTCCGACACAATTTCTTCAGCATTGGAGGACCGATGGAACTCTATGGAAACACAATACAAGGTCGTGGTGGAGGCCTTGCAATTGAGCCTGCAGGTTCTCCAGTTGAAGATAGATACTTTGCAAGAAAGCGTAGATCAAGCGAGAATGATGCAAGCGAGCCTACCATCTACTTCCATCATCACAGCAATAGAAAGAAGAATATGCCCTTTCCCGGGTGCAGTAATGTCCATGGAACAATCAGATTTGTGCGTGCAGGTCCAAACCTACCCCGAGGTCGACATCAACATTGCAAAGCTACCAATTGGGAAGCTACACGTTCTCCACATCTTCATATCAGCAGAACTGAAAAGTAGAGAGACGAGCACACAACAGCAGCTTAATGAGGCCAAGAAAGTTGTAGCAAAAAAAATGGCAGAGTCTATCCAGGCTCAAACAATGCAACAAGTATTCATAGCTTAGCGTGTGGAGCTAGAGAGATTCATTGACAGATTATGTGGCAAGATCCCTGATGTAGCCATTCCAACCTCCACCATGTTGCAAGAAAAAATTGAGAGCCTGGTCGTAGCACTAAAATCTTCCAGGTCTGAAATCCAATTAGTTAAAGCAGAATTTGAGCAGCAAATTTTTGCATTGCAAGTGAAGCTATAGCCTGAGACCCCTCCGGAGGAGAATGCGCAACAGGTCACTTTAGTGAAGAAAGCATTCGCCAGCATCTCTACCAATGTTGATAAGGGATCAGAGCTTCTGGAGACAACTATGGGACTGTGGACCTCTGTGCAGACAAATCCACTAGTCAAGAAAATTACCCAGGAGTTGCGTGCTAAGGAGCAATAGTTCAAAGACTTGTAGGAGGCTTTTCCTACATTCATCCCTACTTAGAGAATGGAACACCTTCATACCATCCAGGCGTTGCGTGATGAGGTTGAGGAGCTTCGATGCAAGAAAAAAATTGTCAGCGACCACATGAAGCTGTGGTCGGATGAGACCATGAAACTATCTCAAAACCTTGATATTATAGTCTGAAACTTGAACCAGATGTTGCAGAGCATCACTTTGTCCACTAAAGGGCTGATGTTAGAAAAGCTGGTGGAGACCATGTAGAGCGCAATGAACCAGAGTGCGGGTTTCTTGGCACCATTGTTACTACTATCGAGGAGCTCCAGAACAAATGAAGAATCCAGTGCAATGTGACTCGGGATGAGTCACAAGATTGTGTTGGGGGCCTTTTGGAGCGGGGTCCCCTAAGTGTGAAGACCTTTTTTTGCTATATTTTTGGAATATAATTTTCAAGTTTAGTTGTGCGCATGGGCTTTGGGGTGGGTCAAAGCCCCTCATGAATTTTAATGGGTCAAAAGGGTATAACAAGGGGGCTGCAAACCACAGTTTGCGGACCCTAGAGTATCGCAGGCTAATAGTATAAATAGAAGTCTAGATCAAGTGTAAGAAGATAGTTTTTGGATAAGTATAAACATTGATGTTAGATTTGGTAACTTTGTGAGATTTTGTGTAGATTTTTCTGGGTAGAAGGCTCCTGTTGGCTGTGTGCACAAAGACCTTGGTCCTGATGTGTGCAAGCCCCGCTAGTTGTATGCACGGGTTGTTCAAGGGTTTTTTATGAAGGATCTAAATTGATATTAATAAAGGAATGTTGTTGCGGATATCTGAGGCTGAATTGCATATACTATCTATTTTATGAATGTTTCTGCATATTATTTTTGATTCATGTATTGCATGCAATTGGATCTCTTGCATAATTGTGTTTGGGTTTATATGAATGACTATTGGATGGATTTAATGGTATAAGACTTTGATATTACGTGTTAAGGTTTATTACTTGATTTATAGGTTTTTTATTAACTTGTGTAAGGAGTTCTGTGTAATTGACCTAAATCTGTCTGTAAGGGTTTCCTGGTTAGGGATTCTATTGTAGAGGTCTGTTCATGGTTATTTTGGATCTTAAGGAAGCCACATCATTCAAACCTCTCTCGGGGAGTGGAAACTTGGTTCCAACACCCCCCACTCTTGCTTCAATGTGAGACTTTGACTTGCTGCTAGCGCGGTCGCGCCGTCGAAAAGGGCCGATAGTAAGAGGGTTTTGTTGGTTAACCTCAACTCCAAACTCTGGGTCGGGCCCCTCAAACCAAAAATATGGTAATTCTAGTAGAAATGTACTCGAGGTTCGAACATGTACTTATTGTAACATAACTCTAAAATTATGCTCATCCAAGAGATCATGGCAGTGATCCCAATATAAAGCACCACCTGAGAAGTTCTCTTTCTATATCAGTAGAGTTACGAACCCAATAAACATCGTGACCACATCCATGAAGTCTTACCTTTTTAGCAGGTATATATTAATCCATTATCGACGATCCCATGTGTATCATCAAGACGTGCTTTACAAAGAAATTAGTAGCTGTGATGGCTTAATTGTATATTGGCTCATAGTATTGACCTCACGAAAACATATGTCTAGTCTAATTTTCACTATGAACATTAATGCCCCATTCAGCTTTTTGATACTCGGAAGGATTTTCCAAGTACGGACCTACAAATTTACCATACAACTTTTGAAGTTCATCTCCATTATAGTAATCACGCATTTACATTTTGCGAGACCAAATAATTCTAGTAGCTTTGACAACATATTTTCCTTGATAAAGAAAAATCTCCACCCGTTTTTGTCTTAGTTCAAGAACCCACGAAAGGAGTCACATCAAATGAATATATTTCTCACTTCAAATTCGGAAAGCTAACTCCCTCTTACTGCTATGCAGGATAAGAGATTCACAATCTGGTAATAAGTAAATCATAAACATATAATACCAAAATTAAAATGCAAACCTTGGGTTGTATTGAAGTAAATATTTGGATTAGAAATAATTCTAGTAAAACGAATCTTCATCAAGAAGCTACTCAATACAAGCATAAAAAAGCTCTTGGATCTTGCTTCAAACCATACAAGGAGTTCTTCAACTGCGCACACATGAGTTTTCTAGCCATGTACTTCAAAGCCTTTTGGTTTCTCCACATATACTTCTTCCTTGGAAAAATCCATGGGGAAAAGTAGTCTTCACATTCATTTGGTGAATATACCATCCTTTGGCCAGAAACTAGAGCCTGCACAGGGATCGGATGGTGGTATAATGGGGAAACGAAGTGCAAATATTTCATCATAGTCTACTCCCTCTTTTTTGAAACCTATGGCAAAAAATCTAGATTTATATTTTTTTCAATAATGTCATCAACAACATATCCTTGGAACCGTATGGTTTCTTTCTTTATCTCGAATATTCCTCTAGTATAACCATTTCTATTAACATATTTTAAATTTAGATTACTAAATCCATAAAATAATCTCTTTCTAGAACATGCCAGACGATGATTCAAGGAGTCCATGGGATACATGGGTTCATTAAGAAAGATCATGCTCGAGGCTCGAGACACTTATTGTGCATCCAAGGAATCATTACTAGTCTTTCAATCATTAGCACAGAGGAGAAGTATGTTTATGGATTTTCAAATAGTCGCATCCTCATCAAATGTTATACTCTCTACTAAACTACTATATTACTTTTTCCCGTGTACATATATTTTTTAATATTTATAATTTTCACACATGAAGCTTCTAGCATCGTACTCTTTTCCTTTGTGCATGATGAAAGTAGATACAGGTATTCTAAAGATCCTTAAGTGCACATTTTTCTTTGGGTTATATGTTACGGTGGTATTTTTCAAGAACCTAGCTTCCCTTGTAGAAGTCTTGAGACCTTGTCCATTTCATGTTCCACTTAAATCATGATATGGCTCAACATCTTCCTTAATCTCAATACGGAGGACTTGGTTCTCTCCTCCATCACATGTACCTATTGCTTTCCCAGTAACAAGAGAAAGAGTAGTAATAAAAATGTAAATAATCATAATGAAAGTATACTTGTGATGTGACAAGTGTTTTTTTTCTTGTCTAGATGTGTGAGTGACTCTTTCATTATTCTCGCTCCAAATTCCTCTTGGAGTTTACTCTTCTGCACTATTCTACACCCTAATGATCTTCAAAATCTATTTTTCTTGATCCCATCCTCATCAAGAAGTTATTGAAATAATAATTCAAATACTCATGCAGGAGAAGAATAATAAATGATATATGAAGGTAAATCTAAACATGAGTAGTGACATAAATAAACAACATAAGACTTGGAAAATATTTTTTTTATAGTATTTTATTTTATTTTTATTTTTATGGAGTATTGAAGGAACTTGTTAGATCCCTATTGATACTGCCTCTATAAGTTACCATTTCTTCCATCATACATATGTTATTGGTAGAAGAAAAATCATCTTCTTGAATGCCACTTGTAAAACTCCACTGCACTATCAGTCTAATCTCAAGTATTTCTGGAAACCATCTTTCTCACATGAGGCAATGCTCATATAGTGATGATGCGTGAACTTTTGGTGCCATATTTTATATTGATAATTATATTTCATGAATCAATGAATAGATATGAATTCCAATAGATTTTATAAATATCTTCAAAATATTGATCCTAGAATGAAGGTATGTAATAATAATTATACATATTGATCTTAAATACATGCAATGATATTAGTTATAATCCATATTTGTTAACTACAAAAGAGGTTAGTTTAGAAAACTATCATTCCATTTTTTTCAAAATTCATGATCCTTACCTACAACCACTATTGTGAGTAAAATCTAATTTCAAAATTACCAAAACCCATATTATTATGTCCTTAATCATATAATGCGAGAGAACCAAAATCAATCTATCTTCAACATCAAATTTATATTAGTTATTATGGCACGAGAAATTACTATGCATTATACTTCTTTTCAAGGAAACACTTTCTTCTTTCACATGCATAAAAAAAATTAAAATTATTCTTTTACTTTACTTAAGCACGAATCAACAAATACCAAAACAACAATTATCAAAGACATTCAAAATATTAATCTTAAATTAGGTACATACAAAACTTATTGATCTAGATAAAAAGAGATAGAACTACATCCCTTTATAGGAAATGTAGAATTATATCCAAGTATAATTTCCATATTTGTCTCCCTCTCAACAAAATTTAAGAGAACTTATTTATAACCAATAAAAGTTTCTTTAAGTATCACTCTCAAACAACAAAAGTTGTCACAAGAATGCTGTAGGCGAGGAACTATAAAGAGAAGAACAAAAAAAATACTCGGATTTTGGTGATGCTTTCAGTAGAAAATAGGACAACAAATAAGATATTATTATTTTGTCGACGAATTAAGGAGAAACAAATAATATTTTAGCGATAGAGGAAGGAGAAACAAATAAAATTTCGGTAGTGAGAAAGAAGGGGAAACAAGTGATATTTTAGCACCAAATGAGAAGGGATATTTTGAGCGGAAAAATGAGTTGCAATTAGATGAGATAACAAGAGAGATTTTAGTAGAAAGAGAGCTACAAATGGAGTAAGCAACAAGAGATATTTTTAGTAGAATGAGAGTTGCAAATGGAGTGGAAAAAAACATGACATTTCAACGCGAAAAGAGTGTGGAAAATGGAGCATACAACAAGAGATATTTTAGTAGAAAGAGAGATGCAAATGGAGCTTATCTGTCACCAAATCTCTCGGTAACCATGTTTTAAATTGTAATTTTCTATGTAGTAACAATCACTTATTACAAAACTTCCTTGATGCTCTGAAATATTATTTAAGTAATTTTAGATAGAACATAAACTACATATAAAACCATATTCACAATTGAATATAGACATGAACACAATGATATATATATACATCATAAATATTTTAGGTCCAATGACCAAGGAAAAATCCATAAGGGGAAACCCAACCAAATAATTCTTCTATTGGATAGGAATATTTGCATGACGATCATATAAAGTACGCATCAGATATCAAGAGAATGAGAAAGTTCACCCAAATCCGAACGAGAGGTGATATGATATGAGACACATATATATAAGAGGATCAATGAAATATTAACGTTATATGTATGAGGAACAATATACATGCCTTGAGGAGGAGTTACATTTTCCATTTAGGGAAGAGTAAATCATGCCATTAAGAAGATACAATTATAATCCATTATGGAGAGGAAAAACACATGCCTTAGATTAGTGGGCGAGAGGAATCTTTGTATGACATGCATTTAATGAGTGTGTATGAGAAATATTGCATGTCATGCTTTGTAAGAGGAATATTTTATGACTTAGTATTTTAATGGGAGTAAGAGAGTTTACTGACATTAACGAGAGTGTAAGAAAACATTATTGACAGGCACGTGAATTTATTTTTAATCAATAATATAATAGTATCATAGGGTAATAATAATATTACTAATATTAATAATAACTATTGATGATTAAGTCGAAATTGATCTATTAGGATTGAATGATAATAAAAATATACTTTCCATCAACAATACTTGATTACAAATTAATTCAAGGTGATTTACTATTCTTATAAAGTCGTACTTGAGACTTTATACTTTTAGAATTTCTATTTTTAGACTCTATATTTTTCGAATTTCTATGTTATAACCCTATTTTCCACTCAATTATAGCGAGAGAAACCCAATTTCAACGTACCTCGAGTTGTTTGGCTAAAATGCATCCTTTTTCACCTTTTATTTTACTTATGTGAGATTTATCACATGTTAAAAGCGTGTGAATTTACATAATTGAGAAATTTTTCATAATTGTTTTGCCAAACTTTTATAGTTATTAGATAATAATTATTTCATAATTGAGATAATTGAGAAAAAATTCATAATTTGTGGAAAAAAGGTTTCCGTAGTTTTTCATTCCCAAGGAGATACAACTTGACTTACTTGTGTATGAGTTAGCTAGGGAGGGTCTCATTATTGTAGAAGTTTCCCTAACTTCTCAAGCCCCTAAGTGTCTAGATACATTCTCCCAAAGGATAGAATAAACCTATATAATATCATTCGGAGGCAAGTGACTAAGGAGGGTCGAATTATATCGAAATATGTTGCTACTTGCCAATCTAGAGATTGAGACACATACTTTTGTTTTAGGTCATATTTCTCGTAGGAGGGGGAGACTACGCCAGAATTTTGGAGAGGATATATTATGCTTGAAGGTATAATTGTACCATTTTTATTATTGATTAAGAGATATAGGTTCCTTTCCTTTCGGATCTATACTTGCAACTATTTTTTTCATCTTATTGTTTATTACTTTGAAATGAAGATACTGTCGCAAAATATTAGCTTCTTTTTGTCCTTGATTTGTTTGTGCTTGTGTGCGGGGTGTATAGATCGGTGGCAAAATATAGGGATCTCCTAGTTAGAGTGAGAGGATTGTGCATCGAACCGAAGAGCCTTCACGGATCCGCGAGGATATGAGGTGCTAGTCCAAACCCTATAGAATTAGGGAATGCATGTTTTCATGTGTGTATGATCATATGGTTGGGAATTTTCTCTTGTATCGGTTATTCATTTCTATTTATTGTACGGTAATCGCAATAGGGAATAGGATTATGGAGAAATAGCTCCTTTCATGCATAAAATAGTACAACATTCTATTTTTTATAAATTCATCCCTCAACTACCAAATGTTCAACACTCGTCACTTGCTACATGAGAAGTTTGGACACTCACTAGTATACAATAATAAATACAAACATGCCATTTTACCTCCACTCAACTAAGCAATAAGAATCTGCGCATGCATGACTAGTGATATTTTTACTAAATTGACAAGTTAACCGGGAGATTAGTGAGTTAACAACAGTGACAACTACTCAACTAAACTCCTACTAACTCTATGCATGACTAGAGATTAGATACCGTAGCTTTCACTAACTATAAACCCAATAGATTTCTAGATATTAGCAATCAACTCATGAACAACTCTACTTCTAGCCCACCAAATTGAATTGAACGACATTAACTAAGTGAATTGGCCATGTCACTTCGATAATTTACAACTCAGAGTTATCCTTTTTATGTGGAAATTTAAATTTCTCCATTTGACAAAGGTATAAGTTTCAAATTAAGCCTTTTCTTGCTACAATTTAACACTCCCTCTTAGCAAGAAAAGGGTTTTTGAACAACCCCAATCATTCTCCTATGAAACTTAAACTTGCCTCTTTCTAAGAAATTATTTGTCCAGATGTATACATATTACTCGGTAGAATGTACTATAACAAAATTAACACTCCCCTCTCGATTATTTTGTTGCTAATACAACAATTTCAACTGAGGCATCCAAAATGCTGAATCAATTGTCTCTTTGAGATGCAATTGTCTTGTGGGTCTCTAACTACTACTAGCCTCCTGTGACCTTTGTCGCTCAAGATCGACTAAATCAAGCCCGAAAATTGATCCTCCTTCTATCGAATACTATGGGCCTCTTGTAGCAATGGTAATGATCCATGAGAAGATTATACTACCACTATCTGGCTTCTCTCTATGGATCCACGCCCAAATATTTTCAACTATAGGAATAAGGATCTACATTTCCCTACCTCACGCCTATAGAGGTATGGATGCATACATGGTGAAATATACCTCTAGGTTGTATATATTTTTAACTCAAACACCAATTTGTTTTACTTGTCCAATAGTAACATTTTTTTAGATAAGATTTTCCCTTGCTTAGAACACCACATCATATCCTTTCTCCCTCGAGTACAACTACAAAAAATGAGATTTTTCTTTAGTCCGCCACACACATTACATCCTTTAGGTGAAGACGAGAGAGATTGAATCCCTCTTAAAGGTGATCGTTTCAATACCTTTGGTACTATATCTCCCATCATCTCCAATCTGTATGGGTAATTGTGAGCTCCTTCACTAGGCTACTACATAACTCCTTATTTCCCTATCATATGATATGAAGCACAAGAGCCTAGGTACCACTCACTTTGCCTCTTACTGTGCCTTCCATTAAAGGAATGAGGGTGTGAAATCCAACTCAAATTATTATGTGAGAGAATATTTACCTATTGTTGTTTCGTGGTTCCTTATTAGGATTTCTTTTGTGGACACTTAGTTGCATAGTGTCCATAATCATGGTACTCGAAGGCATTTAATTTTACTTACTGAGGTCTTTCTTCTTGCCATGTTTTTGGTTGGATTATGCCTCACCTTTTGTCTTCTTTCCTTTTCCAAGTCTAGAGAAAAGTCTTCCCTCATAATTTATGTATTAGACTCCATCTCTAGTGTTCCTTATAATCTCCTCCCGTCCCTAATCGAGGCCAAACTCTATCCCAATTTTTTGGAGCTTGTCTCTTCCATTAAGCTCGAATCATGATAGCTATGCCGGGGCATTGGAAGACTAAGGAGTGCTAAGATCACTAGTTCCAATGGTGGTACATCCTCTCAAACTTCTCTAATTTCATCTCTAACACGAGTGAATCTAGATAAGTACTAAAAAATGGTTTCATTTTTATGCATTTGAATGTTCTCGATCATATCTTTCAATTCCATTTTTTTGGCATCATTACTTCTTTTGAATAAATTTGTGAGGGATTTCTAGATTGCATAAGAATTCTTCTTGCCATGCAAACTCGAACACACATGGTCTCTAACTCCCTCCAGTGATAATCCTCTAGGATTTTTTTTGGTGTCTTTCTTCCATCGATCCAAATCTCTGTTGTGCATTTGATGTTGATGGTTTGGAATATGAGATTACGTGTGTACTCCAATACTCCAATTTCATATAACACAACTTTCATCTCATCTTTCCATAATCTATGAAATTTGAAGTTCCCTCCCTTTGCACGTCGAAGCCCTCAATATATAGAAATACATTGTTTCTACACTAAAGAAAATTCTCGCACCATAAAACTATTATTCAAAATTTATCCGAGAGAAGATCAAGAATTATGTTTCTACGTAGTTTTCTAATAGCTATGATACCATGTAGAAATAAATAAAAAAATTTATTTTCTAATGAATTCATACTAAATACTGATAAAAAAAATTTATTGTACTCAATTTGTTGAAATGAAAACATACAATATAAATACATGCAATCATTCAATCACAAATAACACAATATTTTTACTAGGGAACCCACTCCGGGAATAACCCCTCCTCTTTTTTGTATTATATCATATGAGACTATAGATCTGATTACAATGATTGCACTTCAATGCTTGAAGTGCAATCTGCTGCTTTACCAATATTGATGTCCTCCTAAGTACGCTTTGACCAATTCGTAGCCAAAATAGGCGTCTCGCTTCCTCTTATTTTCTTGTGTAGTTCCCGCTCCTAAATAATAGGAAGATCCCCCATCTTTATTACTGAATTCAAATATAATTCCTCACCCAGACCACATGCAAACTGCGTTTTGTACACTCACTAGTATACAACAATAAATAAGCAATTATGCCTTTTACCTCCACGCAACTAGGAAATTTCGAATTTCATGCGTGGCCAGGGGGCTATTTTTAGTAAATTGACTAGTTAACTAAGATATTAGTGAGTTAAAATACGATTAAAACTACTCAGTTTTAACTCTACTAACTCTATTCATGTGACTAGAATTTAGCTAACTCCATTTCACTTATTATGATAACTCCACTAGATTGCTAGATATTAGCAATAAACTCATGCACAAATCTACTTCTAGACCAAAAAACTTGAATTGATTGACTTAAATAGGTGACTTGGCCATGTCATTCATGCTAATTGGAAGTGAAGTCATCCCTGCTAACATGGAAATTCAAATTTCTCTATTTTTCTAAGGCAGAAGTCAAATGAAGCCTTTTATTACTGCAATTTAACAATATTGACACTAAGGAATACCACTCTGAGGGTTAATAACTCTCATCATATCACCATATTGGTAGTTTGAAAAAGCACTTACTTTGAGTTTTGTTTCTTTCTTCATCACGTAAACCTATACCCCTAGTCACGACACCGGGGCATATGGGCTGCGAGGTGTAGCAAATAAGGGCATAAAACACGTTGGTCTATTGATACATTAACGTTATTTCCAAAAAAGGAAAAGGTCAAAGCTTTGAATAATAGAAAATATATCATCTCCTAGTTATGCTCATGGTTGTGAGGATATCGGCTCTATAACCAAGGGCTTAGATTCATCAACATATCAGTATCTCAATAGGATTGTGATGCAAATCCCCTTGTAGATATTTGTTAGTATTCGATATCTTAAAGCACCGATAAGCACCTAGTCTTATCGGTTAGTCACCAAGCATGTCTCCGATATAGCTCCCGAAAGCTAAAGGGTCGTGAAATCGTCATTTTGCAGCACGTGTTTCCGGTCGTCAAATATTTCGGAGCCTTGCAATGCCCCTAGTCATGATATCGTAGAGAAAGTAAATGTTGACTTGGAAATTTGAGTTTTGGGTTTCATCCACCAAAAAATTGTGAGTCTTGATATGAAACAAGGCCCAATCATGTTGTTTGGGGCACGTGGTTTGGCACTAAGACACATATTAATTAAAAATTAAAACTAGTTGGATTGAAGGAAGCTACGAAGTAACATTATAAATATAATTTCTTTGATATAAATATAATTTCTTTGGTTAAATAAGTTGAATGAAATGGAGCATGAAGAAAAAAAAGTGCTCGCATAACACTTTGGTATAAGAAAAAAAAATATCTATTTATGTGTGTGTGTGTGTGTGTGTGTAGGAAAATATGTAGGAAAAGGAGAGTAACTAAGTTTAGATGAGTAGAATAACACTGGGACCATGAAAATTTAAAGGCTTAGTTTTATACAATGTGTTGAGATAAAATTACATTTTTGAAGCATTTATGTGTAGTGGATGAATTGAGAATTTGTTTAGAGAGTGATCCGGACTTATAGAAGGAGAGACCAATAAAAATACATAAATAAACATAAATGAAAAGATGCATCATGAATAAAACTTCATTTCGCGTATTATCAAATATACTAGAAATATGATTATAGACTAAATGTAAATAAACTAGCACACACGTATGGTAGCTTATCTGCGCAGAGGAGATGTGGTGGCTACATGCCTCTAAATGTTGTTAAAATGAGGCTCAAGGGCCTTTTTATTATTTAATAACATGGTAAAACCATCTAAACAACCAAAACCCTAACCCGGGGATATGGAACGCCAAGTGTTTGTGGGCGTCGTTGGGGTTAGTTGGGAAACCAACTTCTAGGGGTCATAACTTGGGTCATATTATCTCCATTTGGCACATATGATATATCATAAGAAATATCTCTCTCATTACTACAGGATTTTCTAGAATCCCTTTCCTACGATGACGGTCCCCGCGAGCGAACCTAAAAAAACCCACGTTTTTAGGAGGCTGCAAAAGTTCTTCGCGGGAAGTTCGAGAACCCCAAAAACTACTAAAAATAGTAAATGGTGTTATAAACAATGAAAAATGATGAAATTGAAGGGATATATAGGTGGAATATAGTGTGTAGCCACCAATATCCACCTCGGATCACTCCCCTCTTAGGAATCAGTGGTCCCCATTACATGCGAGTCTCCATGAGGTGAGGAAACTTCTATTGAACCTAGTCCACTAGTGAACCACTTGCCCTAGTGAAGGAGTTGGAATTATTTGACAAATGGATATAGATGGATCATGTGTTGGTGGGTGTTACTTGAAGTCTATGTGTTCATGATCTGATCATTTTGTGGCTTGTCTCCATGCGCAAATGCAGGTTTAACTCTATTGTTATCAATTTTTACTACAATGTTGGAGATGTCCGATAATGGTGGAAAATAGGGTTGAAGGCCGTCCATCATTGAACATTGGGTGAAGACCAAGGAATGGTGGAATGCGAACTCAAAGGCATTTTTCCCCGAGCCAACCTTGGTCATGGTGTATGGCCCATATACTGAGTGGGTGAAGCTTGCGGTGTTCCCAACGAGGGCTCTCCTTTTTGCAAATGTAGCCAAAAAATTTTACCCACCCTCGTAACTTGTGTGGCACCTAATGTTGATCATGTCGCTACTTGTACTTAGCATTGGATCTCTCCAATACGTCATGGAACTATTGGAAGATGCTATGAATGCACTCAATGAATTTTTTCAATGCTTGTCGACTTTGGGCTAGACATGAAGCTGAATCTTCTACGAGTATATGAAAATGGTATGGCCACGATCAATGGGACATAGTGGATGGAATCCAAAAACCCACTTGAAATGGATTGTGGCCGAGTTGAGCTATGAAGAGCCCGGTTATAGTTTTCTTCTCTAAACATAGGGGAGGTTGTTATCCCATGTGCATGGATGCTTCTGATTTGTACATGCACGAAATGTGTACCATTATCCAGCTTGACGACCTTTGTTTGGCCATTAGTTTGGGGGTGGAAAGTTGTGGACTTAGTGAGCTTGATCTTGAGCATCAAATCGGAGACTTGACAAAAATGTACTTGAGAAACCTATTATCCAAATGCGAGATAATGGATTGGAGGATCCCATTTTGTACCCGCGACTCATTCAAATAAGAGTTTAAAAATGACTTGTTGTGATATTCCTCATTCAAGCTGACATAATGGTCATCTTAAAGAATCTATCGATGAACACGAAAATTTAGTCATTGCTATGCATTGTAGAAGGATGGCACGACATGTAATCCATGGATATGGATTCCCAAGGTCGACTAGGGGTAGGCAGAGTGGAGTATGGAGGCATTTATTCTTAATGGTTGGTTTGGAAATGGTGTAGGAAGCGTGGGATCCGACGTACTTTCCGACATCCTCGTCAAAGGTTTGTCTAATAGAAATAATTCTACTGATCATCGCCACCGTTTTTCTCGACACGTAAATTTCCAACGACAGCAGCCAGTAGTGCTTCCCAAATCGAAACTTGGAACTCTATCTTAAAGGAGAGACAGGAGGTGTCACTATGTGGCATAACAGAGTACATCCCTAAAGGTGAAAGTATAGAACTTTCTTACCTTCCCGGGGAGTGTTTGGTATGCGTTGCCAGAAATACGGATCGTTGTAGAGATGAACCCGACCTGAAGTCTCGTGAAGCCCAAAGAGAGAGTTGAGCACAATGGTCAACGCCATGATCAATGGTTGGTTGAGGTATTCTACAACATTATTGGTGCTTCCCTATTTTAATTGATGTTTAAATGGAATTGTTTCATGTATGTGCACAATTTCTAATGGAAATCATTCTCCAGACTTCCCTTATGTCTATATGGTACTCGTAGGGTCTGGTGATACCGCGTGGAGTGACTATTTCCTTCCCCGAAATGTAATTATTCCATTGTCGGTAAGTACGCACAATGGAACAGCATCTCTTTCTCATATGTGGTATACTTTCATATTGTGTATAAAAGTGTCTCACCGTGATATGCCACCGAATGCTCACTTGCTTTGAGTAAGAACTTCCCCAATAACATAGTCGGAGTGCATCTCTGTCTCGATCTCAAATGGTTACCGCAACTCTAGTAATGTGAGCAACGGTGTAGAGCAGAGGTGATGATTCAACCTCTATGAATGCTCTCTCCGTTGAGATTTATACCAAAAATAATTTGGATTTCACTCCTCCCTTGGTGACTTGTCTCAAAGGCCAAGTTATATGAGAGAACCCCAACACGAACTCCGTCAGGTACAAATTGGCAAGACCTAAAAAAGTTCGAAGCTTGTTTAGAGTGGTTGGGTCTTATCAATCCCAAATGACTTGTATCTTGGTTGGGTCCACATTCACCCCCCCACTCATTAATGATGTATCCCGAGATATTGAACTTCCGGGTCATGCCAAAAGTTTATTTCTCCAAATTGGCACACAACTTGTGTTGTTGTAGTTCTTAGAGGACTCGCTCGAAATGTGGCGGGGGTGCTCTTCCCAACTCCTATTTGAAGATCAGGATGTCATCCAAATAAACCACCATGAGTGAGTTGGTGAATGGTCATAATATTTCTTCCATCATCATCATGAACGTTGCGGCACATTCGTCAACATAAAAGGAATGACTAACTATTCAAAATTTCCCTCCTTGCGAATATGTAATTTATTAGCAAGATTGGCAGAGTCCAATTACAGAAACACCATCGTTTCAACCAACTTTGGGATTTTAGGATCTAGCCCTCCTGAATCCGGAGAGGGATCTCTCCAATATGTACAAAGATGGATTTTTCTTTGAAGTTTGGGTTAATGATATTAGGCTAGTTATGAAGGCCAAGGATTTGTTTTTTTTTTTGGATGGTTGAGCATGATTACTGTTTGAGGCATAAAGTCCTGAATGCAAAGAGTTTCAAAGGTGAGAATTTGCAAGCAAATAGAACAGCTTTGGCTAAAATATAGATATAACGCTGGTTTTTAGTCCATTGGGCTATGGAGTCATAACAGGGCTTTAATTGGGCAACAACATCAAGAGTGATCCAAGGGGAAAGTCATCTATACCACAAGATTGTTTGAGATAGAGTGATGGGATGGAAACAATAAAGTGTTGGAGGGGTGGAAACTGATAATAATTTCTTAGAGGATTTATAGTCAGTCCAAACAAGAAAGCCTCTTAAGTAACTGTTTAAAACCAACCAAGTGCAGGGCTACCCATTGACTTCTTGGGAAAGTTCTATTGAAGCAGCTTAATTGACAAACAATCCAGTAATCCACATAATTACTTTCAGAAAGTATGAAAACACATAAGAGAAGACAAAGTGTAACCTAAGATCAGATAAGGTACTTTTAAACCTAGTCTGCTTTCAGTCAACACCAAGGGAAACTTTCAGAATCTACTTTTGGAGAAAAAACTAGGACCAGGGCACACCATATCTTCCATAGTCATCTTTAATAAGCACAATAAGGAAAATAACTTTCAAGAACAATGTTTAAGGAAAACGGTAGGATGATGGAACTCCAACATTCCTAACTGCTTAACCGTATTAAATCATTCTTGAATAAACAATTTGGAGGAAAACATTAAGATAAATATTTTCAGTCAGAGAAGGTTACTGATATACAGTAGGTCCTAAATCTATAATTGTTGTTCTTTATCAGAGAATAGTGAAAAATATGACATACATAGAAGGAATACAATAACAAATAAAGGGGCACTTCACCAGTGATATAGACCAGGATCCCAAGAAATATCTTTTATATTGATGTCAAACTAGTTACAGTCTTCAAGTCCAATGTTTTAGTTCAGCAATCATCTTCACTATTCAGCCTAACTAATCTAACACAAGCAGAGCTCCAAGGGCCAGTGAACACTATTTACAATCAGGAGTTTGAGCTCAAATGTATTTCAAAGTTCTGCAACCAAAAATTTCTCATCTTCTACTGAGGTATTTATAGAAGAATGAGGAGGTGAGACCTAACAAAAGATCTCTAAGGACAATTAATACAGATTCAGGACTTCTCGGCCTTTGAGGGGCTCGATGGAGAAGTTTACAGGTGGACTACTGTATGAACTATTTTTTACAATAAATATCAAAGCTCGGTGGGAGCTTTTATTGATTTTGAGGCTCTGTGTAGTGTGTGGAGTAACTCCGCAGATATTTTCTGCATTGATTTCCTTGCAGAAGTAACTCCCTGGTTGCGCTGAGGCAAAATCTGATCTTCTTCAATAACTTCGGCCTCTGTTTTGAAAGGTTTGAGGCAACAGGTGGCTCTGTGGTAGATGAGGAATCAATTCGCCTCAAATAAGGCGGTGGAGGTCTTTCTGTCTGTTAAACACTTATAATGTTCTTTTAATTGTGTTTTAACCCAGGGAATTAGGCTTTTGATAATCATTCTTAGCCGTAATTCCCCAGATCTATCTTTAATCTTCTTCTCTGCTGCTCTCTATTCTTCAATACTTATACTCTTTTTAAATGTGATTTAATCACAGTGTCTTGTCGATGTGCAGGCCGCGCAGGTCCCTTTACGGCATCAATGCTGATAGAGCATCGATGAAATAATGGAATAGAGCCTAGTGGATGGTTCCCTTTGACAGATCAAAAGCGCAGGAAACGTATTTCCCGGCCCTCGGCATTCTTTATGGAAAAAATCATTCAAACCTGTAAAATAAAAAAAACATTAGGAAATCCTGCATTTTTAGGTTTAAACTGCTTCAAATGGCGGGGAGGGAGCATAGCCGTTCGATGAAAGCATCCAACGGTGGAGATCGCCGAAAAAAGGAAAAAGGAGAGCGGGGAGAAGAAATAAGGCAGGGTGGTTTTGGATCGTCCGATCCGGACACGTGGACGGTCCAAATTGAATCAGGAGGTCACAATTTGGAAAGATTGTGATTGCAATGGATCCCATCGCATATATTTGCGATGGGTGCTTTAGATAAAACTGCAATTTTGTGATTTGCGATTTGCGATGGATCGCATCGCAGATATTTGCGATGAGCACTTTAAATAAAATCGCAACTTGGAATGATTGCGATTGCGATTCAGCGTCGTGAGGGGCTTAGCACATGGTTCCGGGGTGAAGGCATGTGGGGGAAAGTGGTTTAGGACTTAGCCCAAGGGGGCTTAAGTCCTTAGTCAATAAAACTTTGTTTTTATGAAATTTTTCAAGGTTTTCAATGGATTTGGGGGGTTCGGTAAAGTTAAAAAATGAGTTTTTAACTATGGGAAAGTGATTTTCATAAATGGAAGGAAGAGAAATCATGAAAACCAGGGAGTTTTATGGAAAAAAAGGGGAGAAAATGAAGGTTAGTTGGAGTGAGAGAAGGGGGAAAATGATGGTTTTGCAGCAGTTTCTTCTCATGATTTCAGCAGGATTTCTAATTATAAAAATGGGAACAGTAAATGAAGATTTTGGACAGAGGCATGAGGCCTTCAAGGAGCCTTCAAGAGCCAACAATTTTTAGTGATAAACTTTGTTCCTTGGAGGCTCAAAAAGTCTTAGCCACCTTTTGATATAAGAAATTTTATAGGTGGCTAACAGTGGCTCCACTTGGGGATGATGCCTTCTTGAAGGCATCAAGAACTTCAGACTTGCATTCTCTGGGATGCTGATCAGATTGCCTCATCTATTATGTTCTCTGGGAGGCTGACCTGTGCCTGATCCATTGGGCTGCCCTTCCTTTGGTGGGATGATCTTTTCTGAAAACATATTTAGCAGCTATAAAAACAATGGATCTCTCATCAATCAAGCTTTCTACCTACCCAATCCTACTGATCTAGCATTTTCTCTTCATTTAGAGTGCACTTGGATTGGAAAACTCTATTCACAACATTTTATTCTTTTGAAATAAAAAATCTAATCTATTTCTACTCCTTATTTCTCCATGGACTCAGATTAAATAGTTGAGCCCATATGATTCTCTACCTATTCTATCAATCTATGATTCTCTACCTATTCTATCAATCTGTTAGGATTAAATTGTCCAACAGATTTTTATTCTCTAAATTCTACAACAGCAATTGAAAAACATTCAAGTCAGGATTGAACAGTCTAACTTGATGATGGTCTATGGCATAAAAATAGGATGCACATAGACATTTATTTTGCAGAAAATTTAAAACAAAACGGAAGGCTTAAGATCTGAAAGTTTCTCATCATGGCCTTCCCTTTTTAGAGCTCTGTTTTGACCTTTGTTTGAGCTGTTCCTTCTTTGTTCTCTAGTTCAGATTTTGAGTTAATTAGAACCAGATTTTTACATCTCGACTCAGAAAATAAAACAGATTTGAGTCCTCTCTCTTGGAAACTTAGGTTCATATTTTGAACATGTTTGAACCTTTAATTTATGTCCTAATCTATCTGCGGTAAAAGCGAGATTGAATAGTTTGGCAAATCAAATTCACTATCCTATCAGCAGAAAAAATTTAAAGCTAATTAGTCAAGATTAAACAGTTTGACTAATTAGAAGTGTGTTTTTGAGGAGTGGCATTTGAGCTTGCACACTTTCAGATTTATTTCTCTTTTTTGGCATGGGGCTTTGCCTTTCTTGTTTTCATTTCTGCCCTCTTTTCTTTCTTTTCTTTGTTTTTGTATTTTTTGATTTTTCACAACTTTGAATGCAATGGTGGATGGAATATTCATAATTAAAAAAGATAAAAAGTCTTCAAAACATAAATGGATCAAGAGAAGTAATGCTTGAGCATCCTGCCATTGACAGGACCCCCAAACAATTTGGTTCCATCCAGTTCCTGTAAGAAAAAAGCATTATTACCAGCAACTGAATGAATAGAGTAAGGGCCAAGCCATAGGTTGTCAAATTTTCCATGCTTGCACTTTTCTTCCCTCCTTGAGTCCCACCTTAAAACTTTGTCCCCAATCTTGAAATTACTGGCCTTTTCTCTTCTGTCAAAAATCTTTTTGATGCTGTCCTGTTTCTGCATTGCTTTGTTATACACTTCCTCTCTGGTTTGCTGAAGATGAATGGTCTGATTTATTCTTTTGATCATGTCATTTTCTTCATTTTTCAGCTCTTGAATTAACTTCATCACTGGTACACCAAGGGTGTTTGGAAAAATTGCATCAGTACCATACACAAGCTGGAAAGGTGACATACCAATGGATTTCTTCAAAGTCAATTTGTCAGCCCAAAGTGCATGAATTAGCTTTGTGTGCCAATACTTTTTGTTGTCCTCCAAAATTTTCTTGATTATGTTCACTAAGCTTTTGTTTGAGGATTCTGCAAGTCCATTACCTTGAGGGTAATAGGCTGTGGAATGCCCCAATGTTATCTGATATCTACGACAGAACTCAACCATCTTCTTTGATCCAAATGCTGCTGCATTATGAGTGATAATATTGGTAGGACAGCCAAATCTGGAGAGAATATTAGTCTCAATGAATTTTATAATAACAGAGTCATTGGCTTGCCTACAAGGTATGGCTTCTATCCACTTAGTGAAATAGTCTGTGGTAGTGAAAATCCATCTATGCTGGGCAGAAGATGGGGGATGGATTTCTCCTATGAAGTCCAGACCCCACTGTTGAAAATGGGTTTCAACAGTGATGGGATGTAGAGGCAGGGGTAACAGTTTTCTTTTGCCTTCAAAGAGTTGGCACTTATGACAGGCAATGATCATCTTATGTATATCAGGAAAAAGAGCTGGCCAATAGAAACCAGCCCTCAAAATTTTGTTGGCTGTTGTCTTCCAGTACAAATGACCTCCACACTCTCCTTCATGGAATTCATGCTTAACCTTCTCTGCATCAAACTCAGGCAAACATTTAAGCAATAGACCACTTGCATTTTTCCAATAAAGACATTTATCTATAATGAAATAGTTTACAGCTTTCAATTTCATGAATCTTGCCTTTGTTTTTGTTAAACCGAGAGGTGTATTCAATTTAAGCAAAACATAAACAATATCAGCATACCAAGGAGAGTTCATAAAATGATCTTCAACTATAGGAGTTGAGAATTATTCTTGGTCATCTGAAGCATTAATCATATTAATATCAAGAACTTCAAAATTTGATTCAGCCATTAATCTAGCTAAACCTTGGCCTTTCATGAGTTTAGTGGGTTTTATCTCTAAATCATATTCAAGAATAATAGCAATCTACTTACCTCTCTTACCATCTGGGTCCTGAGTTAGAATGTCTTTAACAATTGAATTTGGGACAAAGGCAATAGTGTGGGAATGAAGGATGTACACTTTGAAGTCTTTCAAAGCTTTAACCAAAGCAAAATCTTGCTTCTCCATAATGCTATACTTCAAAGGGGCATCCCTCAATGCCTTGCTAAAGAATGCAATAGGCTGCTCTTGTCCTTGTGGATTTTCCTGTAAAAGGACAGTAGCTATGGTATGTTCTGATGCAAATGAAAAGATATAAAAATCTTTTGAAAAATCAGGACTTATTAGAACCAGTGTTTTCGTCAATGCTTGTTTTACCAGCTCAAAAGACCTGTTTTCTTTCAAGGTCCATTTTACCCCTTGCTCCTTCTTTAACATGTTTGTGATATTCCTAAGGAGCTCAGCCAAATTGGGGATGAACCTTCTTAAAAAGTTGATCTTTCCAATGAAATATTGCAACTCTTTGATGTTTTGAGGATGAGAGATTTGCAATATGGCCTCAATCCTCTTTGGATCTATCTTTATACCCTCCTCTGAAATAATGTGCCCAAGAAGTTTACCTTCTTGGAGACCAAATAGTGTCTTCTTAGGGTTTAAAGATATCCCAAACTTTCTACACTTCTTGATAACCTTTCTTAGATGTTCTAAGTGCTCTTCATCTATTTTTGAAAACACAGTAACATCATCCAGATAGATACTGATGAAGAAACCTAGTTCCTCCGAGAATGCTATGTCCATGGATCTTTGAAAGGTTGCTCCAGCATTCATTATACCAAAGGGAATTTTCACATACATGAAAGTGCCCCAGGGTGTAGTAAAGGTTGTCTTTAATTGATCAGCAGGCTAAACTAAGATCTGATTGTACCCTGAATAGCCATCCAGCAAAGAAATTATTTTAGACCTTACCACCCTTTGTAAAATGTGATCCATCTTGGGTAAAGGGTAGTTGTCTTTTAATGAATATTTGTTTAAGTCTCTAAAGTCTATACAAAGCCTGATTTCTCCGGTTTTCTTCCTAACAGACACCAGATTAGATACCCATTCAGAATATCTAACAGGGACAATAATACTAGCATCATACATTTTCATGATCTCCTTCTGAACCAACGACAACTGGACAGGGTTTATTCTGCGCAGTTTCTGTTTGAATGGTTTTTGGTTTTCCTTGAGGGGAATTTTGTGTTGTATTATTTCAGTGTCATAGGATTTAAGATCTTCGTAACTCCACGCAAAAACATTAGAAAAATCTTTAAACAGATCTACGTATTTGAGTTTAATGTGATCTGGTAAAGTTTTAGACAGTTTAATCATTTTCAATTTTTCCTCACTGCCTATATTACACTCTTCCACTTCAGTGTCTACAGGTTCCAATTTTTGCTTATTTTCCACATTGTTAAAATCGAACAACTCTTCTAAAGGGGTCAGACCCTTAGGAAAAATTCCATCCTTGGAGTGAAGAGTTTCTAACTCCTCTGTTTCAGGCTCTGCAATCGTTTCTGTTTCACTTTCAATTTTTCCAGATAACAGGTTTATATTAGCAAGTCCAGGGGACATTTCTTCCTTATCAAGAAAATTTTCTTCGTTGCAGTCTGTATCATGATCTGAGTCCAAACTATGTAATTCGAATTCATTTCTGAATTGCATCAAGTCTTCTATTTGTTTGTCATTTTCAAACACCTGCCAATATTTTTCGTTATCAGGCATGGCTGGTTTGAATTTAATCTGAGTTGTGTCGTCATATGGCGTTAGACATGTTCTAGAGACAGAGGCTAGATTATGGGCTGTAATATTTTCCTTTCTCGAGACGAAAATTAATTGGGACTCATCGAAAGCTTCTAAAAGATCCATGACATCATTCCGATAGGCCCTAAGTCTAGGGTGATGAGCGTTATACTCCCCATTGACTTGCCTTATGATTAACTCCGAATCACCGTGAATTTTAATTCTCTTGGCTCCTAACTTTTTCAACAAATGCAAACATAAGAGAAGGGACTTGTATTCCGCTATGTTGTTGGAACACTGGAAGTTTAACTTACAGGAAATGAATTCGGTGTGGTTTCTTACAGTGTTGCGAATCCAGACACCTGTACCAGCGTTATTTCTAGTGCACGACCCATCGAAATGCATACTCCATAGAGGACTGTTTTCAGTTTCATTTGTTTGGTGAATGTCCTCTTTAACTAACGTGCTTTCTGATTGTTGTTGAATGTCTGCAATTAGTTGTAGATGTTTTGATTCCCCCTAATTTTCAGTTACTTGGGGAATACTTTCCTGACTCTCAATGTTTAGAAGCGAGGGACACATGACTTGTAGTTCAAGACACACATTTGGTTTGTTGTTGTTTAAAGGTTCAGCAAACTGTTTCGACAACTTTGTGGCATTTACCTCCCCCTCTCTATCAGCCATTAATTATGTTAAAATTACTTGTTCATCTGAAGCTTCTTCATTAAAAAGGATAAAAGAATCAAGGCCTGTATTTACAGAATAAAGGGGGGAGTTTTGTGGTCTGTCTTGACTTGTAACTGTGTATTGCATATGAGACTCCCTGTAAAGTCTTCTGGTTTGATTGAAAACAGGGATAGTCGCATAGGTCATGTCCATCTACATAGTCCCCTGTAACATAGCCCCCCAAGATCTAGATAACAACATTCCATACTTTGGGGGCACATCAGCCACCACAATGTCCATGAGTAAAAATTTGGCTGGAATCTGGGCTAAGTTAACACAGAGGTCTTTGATTAATCCTAAACATTTTACTTTGCTGGAATCAAAGGAGTATAGGTCTTGGTAAGGTCTGGTGATTTCTAAACCAAGGCTCTCCATCACGGCTCTAGGAATTAAATTATGAGAAGCCCCGGAATCAAGCATAGCGTTGTGCAAAATTTTGTCATGAACGTTTAAACTTACATAAAATGGAGGAACAGGTCCCTCTTGATATCTACCTTCAATCTTTGGACCCAAAATAAGCTCTGGCTGGTCATCACTAAGATTGACCGTATCTCCATTTTCCTCTATATTTAGAGCCTTCAAAATTTGGGTCCTATATACATGTTGGGCAGCTAACTCAGTCAAGGGAACAGAGATTTTGATCTTTGAAATTTCCTGTTCAAGGCTGAAGGGAATTTTATTCTTTGAAGTGCTGGTTTTAGCCTTATTAGCTGCCACTCTATCAGCAATATCAGCTTGCTGATTTGTTTTACTTACATTTGACAAAATTGTTATCAAAGGAGTACAAGTTGAAGTGTCAGTACTACTAAGGTCTGCACTCTATTTTTCTTTGTTTTGAATGCCTTTCTCCTTTCCTTTATCAAAATTTACAGCCACTGTCCTGTCCTTTTGTTTGACAACTTTAGGTTTGTTTGTAGTGCTATTTTGTGAAGATTTGTCAGAGGTTATGGTGTTGGAGGGCTGTTGACTGGTTTTGCTTCTAAGGTCATATTCCCTTTGAGGTTCTATGATGACATTTTCCATGTCTTGGTAATAATTTTCATTATCATCTCTTTTGTCATCATAAGGTGTATAAAGACCCTGTTTTTTATCGTAATGAACTTCAAATTCATCATGCTCTACCCCAAACATGTTGATCTCCTCCTCTGTTATTTCATCTGTTTCCTCAACCTCACTTACATAATTTTGATGAAAGGGAGGAGTGATCTGCTGATCATCTTCCCTAAGTCTATTTGGAGGTTGGTTCCTTCTAGCATTCTGATTCTGATTCTGGTTTCTATTTTGAGGAGCATTTTGATTTTGACTTGCTTGTGCTCTCTTAATTATGCTCATCTCTTTCATCATCTCCTCCATCATTTTCTCCATTTTTGAGTTGGAAGTAGAAGGTGTAGATTCCTCTCTAAAAGATACTCTCTTTTCAGCTTTCATCCTTTCTCTCTTATCCATTAAGTTGACTTCCACAGAAAGAGCGCCTCTTTTCATATCTTCAAGAGTTGAAAAATATCTCTCCCTTAGCGAATAAGTCATGTCAGAGTCAAACCCTTTAGGAAACTTGTTTAAAGCTGAGCCTTGTGGAGGTTTTAGTTCTGGGGAAAGTGCATTATACACAATATTAAACCTAGTGAAATAAGCTTGGACACTTTCCCCAAGGTTTCTATGGAGGTTCTTATAATCAGAAAGGACTTGGAGAGGATTCTTCTTCACTTCCCATTTGTTTAAGAAATTTTGATGGAAGCCTGGGAGATCGTTTATACTATGGGGGGCTAAGATTTTAAACCAATTTTTTACTTCTCCCCCTAAGCTTTGAGAAAATAATCTAAGATTTACAGAATCATCATCAATTTCATTTCTTTCAAAGTAGTCATTCATCTTATCCACATGTTGTGATGCAGTTGTAGCATTGTTAGCATCATATAATGGAATTTTGGACTGATAGTCCTGTGGAAGATTGACTAATGGTGCAGGAAGGACTAGGGGAGCATACCATGCAGCCATGATAGGGGGTGGAGGTGGATTCATAGGTGGGTTGACAAAAGGGAAGGTGGGCTGAAGTGGAGTGGTTCGAACAGTGGATGAAGGATGAGTAGATGTGGATGGAACAGCAGTAGATTGTTGAGATGATCTTGGATGAGAGACACATAAATTAAACAGGTTTGTAGATCAGGTGGTGTTGTTTCTCTACTACCAAGATGTTCACTTGTCCCCGGAGATGAAAGTGAAGACTCATAATCTAGCTGAATTATATCATCAAATGACCTAGTTCTAAAGGGGTTTACTAAGTCAACTTGTGATTGTTGTAGAGCTGAAAGATTTTCAGGGACTGAATTAGCTCTCAAGGGTAATCTGAAAAAAGTTGATAATTTAATCCTAGGAGACTTCCAAAGGATACTTTTTGGGTTATCAACTATCTCAGGTGGATTAGGGTCAGGATGGGCTCTAGTGTGAATCTTTCTAGGAGCCACTATGTTGTGTTTTTTAGACCCAAATAAACAAGACAAGTTCAACCAGATATGATAGTCTTTAAAAGGTTAACTAATATGTTTGCACATATTTTAATCCTACAGTCCTCTAACTGAGTTTGAATGACATTATAATGATAAGGTTTCTTCCCAGTGGAGTCTTAAGGTCTGTTGAGGATTGTGGAGTCGCCAGATGGAAGTTTTTAGCTCCTAAGGAGGTAAAAGGTTTTATGGTCCACGACCATGTTTATTGAATACCAATTTGAAATATTTTTAGGTTTTCTAAGTTATTTTTCAGTTGTGTGGTTTCTAAGAATATGATAACTCTGTTTCAAAACTTAGCTACGGCTATGAGACAAAGAAAGTTTACTCTTATGGCTAAGCCAGCTGATTTTTCAAAGTTAGATAAATTCTTACAAGAACCCTAGGGTTTGCCTAGTTTGTCACTGATTCAAACAAGTTTTATCATCATTACCATTCTTTTGGTAGTGCTTAAAAAGGCCGCTTTTAACTCTCACAGTTTTCTTGAATCAAGGGTTTCTGAGGTCTTAAAAGGTATCAAAACACTCATTCCCCAGTGGAGTCACCAGAAATGTTGCTGGTGGCTCCAGCTGGTTAATAAAGCAGATGATCTATGAACCAAATCTCTAATATCATATGGTTAGCTTTAAATGAAAATGATTCAAGGTGTCTTCAGCGGAGTCACCAGAAATGTTGGGTGGCTCCAGCTGGTTAATAAAGCAGATGCTCTATGAACCAAATCTCTAATATCATATGGTTAGCTTTAAATGAAAATGATTCTAGGTTCGATCCCCAGTGGAGTTGCCAGAAATGTTGGGAATCTGTACTTTATTAGCAAGATTGGCAGAGTCCAATTATAGAAACAACATCGTTTCAACCAACTTTTGGATTCTAGGATCTAGCCCTCCTGAATCCGGAGAGGGATCTCTCCAATATGTGCAAAGATGGATTTGTCTTTGAAGTTTGGGGTAATGATATTAGGCTAGTTATGAAGGCCAAGGATTTGTTTTGTTTTTTGGATGGTTGAGCATGATTACTGTTTGAGGTGTAAAGTCCTGAATGCAAAGAGTTTCAAAGGTGAGAAGTTGCAAGCAAATAGAACAGATTTGGCTAAAATATAGATATAAGGCCGGTTTTTAGTCCATTGGGCTATGGAGTCATAACATGGCTTTAATTGGGCAACAACATCAAGAGTGATCCAAGGGGAAAGTCATCTATACCACAAGATTGTTTGAGATAGAGTGATGGGATGGAAACAATAAAGTGTTGGAGGGGTGGAAATTGATAATAATTTCTCAGAGGATTTATAGTCAGTCCAAACAAGAAAGCCTCTTAAGTAACTGTTTAAAACCAACCAAGAGCAGGGCTAACCATTGACTTCTTGGGCAAGTTCTATTGAAGCAGCTTAATTGAAAAACAATCCAGTAATCCACATAATTACTTTCAGAAAGTATGAAAACACATAAGAGAAGACAAAGTTTAACCTAAGATCAGATAAGGTACTTTTAAACCTAGTCTGCTTTCAGTCAACACCTAGGGAAACTTTCAGAATCTGCTTTTGGAGAAAAAACTAGGACCAGGGCACACCATATCTTCCATAGTCATCTTTAATAAGCACAATAAGGAAAATAACTTTCAAGAACAATGTTCAAGGCAAACGGTAGGACGAGGGAACTCCAACATTCCTAACTTCTTAACCATATTAAATCATTCTTGAATAAAAAATTTGGAGGAAAACATTAAGATAAAGATTTTTAGTCAGAGAAGGTTACTGATATATAGTAGGTCCTAACTCTATAATTTTTGTTATTTATCAGAGAATAGTGAACAATATGACATACATAGAAGGAATACAATAACAAAGAAAGGGGCACTTCACCAGTGATATAGACCAGGATCCCAAGAAACAACTTTTATATTGATGTCAAACCAGTTACAGTCTTCAAGTCCAATGTTTCAATTCAGCAATCATCTTCACTATTCAGCCTAACTAATATATCACAAGCAGAGCTCCAAGGGCCAGTGAACACTATTTACAATCAGGAGTTTGAGCTCAAATGTATTTCAAAGTTCTACAACCAACAATTTCTCATCTTCTACTGAGGTATTTATAGAAGAAAGAGGAGGTGAGACCTAACAAAAGATCTCTAAGGACAATTAATACAGATTCAGGACTTCTCGGCCTTTGAGGGGCTCGATGGAGAATTTTACAGGTGGACTACTGTATTAACTGTTTTTTACAATAAATATCAAAGCTCAGTGGGAGCTTTTATTGATTTTGAGGCTCTGTGTAATGTGTGGAGTAACTCCGCAGATATTTTCTGCATCAATTTCCTTGCAGAAGTAACTCACTGGCTGCGCTGAGGAAAAATATAATCTTCTTCAATAACTTCGGCCTCTGTTTTGAAAGGTTTGAGGCAACAGGTGGCTTTTTGGTAGGTGAGGAATAAATTCGCCTCAAATAAGGCGGTGGAGGCATTTATGTCTGTTAAACACTTATAATGTTCTTTTAATTGTTTTTTAACCCAGGGAATTAGGCTTTTGATAATCATTCTTAGTCGTAATTCCCCAGATCTATCTTTAATCTTCTTCTCTGCTGCTCTCTGTTCTTCAATACTTATACTCTTTTTAAATGTGATTTAATCACAGTGTCTTGTCGATGTGCAGGCCGCGCAGGTCCCTTTATGGCATCAATTCTGATAGAGCATCGATGAAACAGTGGAATAGAGCCTGGTGGATGGTTCCCTTTGACAAATCAAAAGCGCAGGAAATGTATTTCCCGGCCCTCAGCATTCTTTATGGAAAAAACAATTCAAACCTGTAAAATTAACAAAACATTAGGAAATCCTGTGTTTTTAGGTTTAAACTGCTTCAGATGGCGGGGAGGGAGTGTATTTGTTGGATGAAATCATCCAACGATGGAGATCGGCGAAAAAAGGAAAAAGGAGAGTGGGGAGAAGAAATAAGGCAGGGTGGTTTTGGACCGTCCGATCCGGACACATGGACGATCCAGATTGAATCATGAGGTCGCAATTTGGAAAGATTATGATCGCGATGGATCGCATAGCATATATTTGCGATGGGTGCTTTAGATAAAACCGCAATTTTTCGATTTTCTATTTGTGATGGATCGCATCGCAGATATTTGCGATGAGCACTTTAAATAAAATCGCAACTTGGAATGATTTCGATTGCGATTCAGCGCCGTGAGGGGCTTAGCACATGGTTCCGGGGTGAAGGCATGTGGGGGAAAGTGGTTTAGGACTTAGCCCAAGGGGGCTTAAGTCCTTAGTCAATAAAACTTTGTTTTTATGAAATTTTTCAAGGTTTTCAATGGATTTGGGGGGTTCGGTAAAGTTAAAAAATGAGTTTTTAACTATGGGAAAGTGATTTTCATAAATTGAAGGAAGAGAAATCATGAAAACCAAGGATTTTTTATGGGAAAAAAGGGGAGAAAATGAAGGTTATTTGGAGTGAGAGAAGGGGGAAAGTGATGGTTTTGCAGCAGTTTCTTCTCATGATTTCAGCAGAATTTCTGAGTATAAAATGGCAAAGGTAATGAAGATTTTGGACAAAGGCATGAGGCCTTTCAAGAGTCTTCAAGAGCCAAAAAATTTTAGCAATGAAATTTGTTCCTTGAAGGCTCCAAAAATTTTAGCCACCTTTTTCTATAACAAATTTATAGGTGGCTAACAGATTTGAAGGTAGTCTTCCACACATCGGAGGGTT
>CM076574.1:28797642-28903845 GCA_034641835.2 Pinus albicaulis | reverse complement strand
CAAGCAAGAAGGAGCCTGCGGTTGCAGTGGGTGAAGCATTGGCTTTATAATTCGAGCTTGATTTTACTCTCATTGCATGCATGGCTAGCAATTTAATGGGATGCATGTGGTATCTAGACAGCGATGCTTCGTTCCATGATCTCTTCAGTGACTTGGAGGAGAAGGACCTCCAGCATAAGATAGATTTTGGAGATGACAGGAGGTATAGCGCGACTGGCATAGGTACATTTACCTTTCAGAGAGAGTCTAGATCCCCTCTCAAACTAGAAGATGTTTTGTATGTTCCAGGCCTAAGGAATAATATTGTGTCTGTAGCAGTATTAGAAGAATGTGGTTATGATGTGATGTTTTGAAAATGAAAGGTTTTCCTTAAACACATAGCCACGGGACAGGTGAAACAGATCGGTGTAAGATTCAAGAACATGTAAGATCTCAAGGTCGAGGATGCATGCAAATATTTGAGGAGAAAAGAAATGGTTAATGACTTGGTGGTTGAGAGGGAGCAATTATATCTCGACATGCAGCCTAAGAATCAGTCTCAGAAGGTTTTGGAGAAGAAAAGAGGATACCAAGTGGAAGATTCCACTTAAGCAGAGACCTCTAGGAGGGAGAAATTTTGAGCCAGATGGGAAGAGGGAGTACATGTAGTTATACCTCCAGGTGTGAGGTGGGGCGATGTGCAGATATAATCCCAAGAAGAAATTTGGGCAAGGTCCATTGAGATTGTGTGTCTCATGGATTGAACCTAGATAAGAGGAGCCCATGCTACAACGGTAGCAGGAAGAATCAGTTTGATTTTTTTGTAATCATATGTCAGGAAGAAAGAAATCAGAGTGACAAATGTCAGATACTGGAGTGCAGATTAGAGTTGGAAGTAGTGCAGAGGGCATGGATGTAGATGTCAGCAAAAATGCAGAGAGTCCAATATACAAATGAAATATCTAGCAGCGGTGAGAAGACTCTGATGACAGATGCACTATACTGATTCAATTGTTCAGAGGCTATTCAGTTTCAGGAGTTGCAGGTGCAAACAACACTAGAGAAGTGTTGCATTCAAAACATTCCAAAGGTACCAGTTCAAGATAGATTGAATTCCTTTCTTGTTGAGAGGGAGTGTTGAAATTTGCAACAAGAAACAGTGAAATTGGAAACCAGAAAGGACAAAAATTGCACACATACTAGTGTGGATTTTCAGTCACACATTGGTAAGAAATTCAATTACACATTAGTGTGAAATGTAGGCATCTAATTTATTTTTCGCTAAAATAAATTGGACATTAAATTGTAATTTCATCTCATAACAACTTGTATCAATTAAATAAGTCATGAAGACTGAGTTAGCTCAATAATTTTGAGTTAAGAGTCTAAGATGAGACATGTAGAGTGATTCTAATATTTTGGGGGTCCAGTTGAAGTTGTAGCACTAGTGTGGTGTGATTTTAATTAGTTAAATCAAATTAATTGAGTTAAAATCAGTTTAACTAGTCCTAACTGAATGAAAAATTAGTGAGAGGTCCAGTGAATTAAATTAGATTTAATTTACAAGGAGTGATCAAACAGATAACTGATGATTCATTATTAATAGTTGCATGCATGTCAGTTCTGATGAAGACCCATTTGAGATAGTGGTTAAAGAGAAGATAACTATCAGTTTTATTTTTAGAGAATTTCCTAAGTGCTATTATAAAGCCATGATGGATTGTGCAATCAAGGAATGTTGATTTTCTTATTTAATATTAGCCTAATTCCTTAGGGATTTCATGAGCAAGGATGTTCTTAGTAGACGCTGAGAATTGGAGAGTACAGACAGTTAGGAGAGTGCAGGATTTTCTCGGTGTGAGAAAGCATTGTATTGTTTCATGATTCCTTGAATTTGTACAATATATGATACCGAGGTTTTGAGAAGTTTATTTCCCCAAGAACATCATGTGTTTTGTGATTTATTTACTTCTTTCTCTTACTGGCATGAGATTGACCAATCGTGTTGTGTATTCCACAAATATTGTAGAAGGATTTAATTATATTGTTTTAGTACATCACAAGGTCGAATTGAATCCATTGGTATATAGATTCTATATAATTTATACCTATAAATATAAATATCATGTTGTTTTTGGATTCATGGCTAGAGATAAGGGTCACCAAATCAAATTTTATCAGGTGGAATTCAAGTCAGCAACTGTCCATCAGCTTTTTCCACACGAAATCCTAAAAAATAGGTCTAGTGATCCTTCGAAACTCCAAAACCTTGATAGATTTTGGAAAACTGAGAGATTATTTTCCTAATGGGCTCATTTCCGATAAAAATTTCTTTGGTTTTTCTAAAATTCATCCTCGGTTGTTCATAAATTCATTTTTAAAAGAGTATCTAAAATAGGATTACAAAATCCTGAAAAATAGGCTTCAAATATCCCTTCGAATATTTCAAACCATGAGAGTTGTATAAAACTTGAGAGATTTTTTTGTTAATGGGTTCATTTTTGACAAAATCCTCCTTTATATTTGGAAAAACAAATTCCAGCTATATGGAAACGTCACCCAAAGTTACTATTTCATACAAGAAAAGAATTCTAAAAAACTTCTGCTACCTATAAACACAGGCACCAAAGATGGGAGTGGGATTTGATTACAAGAATGTGGGATAACAATTGTTTTACTTTGGTGAATAAAAAAATACAAAGGATTAACACTGCATAACTTTTGACTCATGGTAATATAAATACTTACACCATCCGAAAACACTTGAGTTTAAACATGATATTATATCGACACATTTCTTTGGTCATGAAAATTTTTGAATTTTACATTTGGCGTTGATTTTCCAGTAGTCGGAGTTTAATTGAATATCTTCAGAAATCCACGTTTCTACTTTGGTTTTCAACACAATTTTAAATTTTCAAAACTACAATAATGTTGACACTCTCGTTATTAGTGCTTTAACCCTATTTATTAAAAATTTGTGCCGACACTCCCATTGTCAGCACTTTTTAAAAATTAACAACTAAAATTGTGATAATAACTGGCTTCACGGGGCTGATTTAAATCATAGATGGAAGAAAGAACCCCTATAGACCAGAGGCCTAATCCATTGGGTTGATCCCAACTCAACAACTACAACTTTCAACCTATACTTATTATGCAACTGAAAAACAAACTGAAAAATTCACTACTACTGTAATCAAATCCACACTCTACGAACTAAATAAATGCTTGAAAAAATGAGCTTATTTATGTACAATTTCCTACCCTATTCCAACCATTCAACTGTAGGGTTAAGTGATCTCAAATTTCCAGTGCAACTAGTCAATTAAACTGCCATTTGATTGCAACATATTTGCATTGTCCCCGGTTAGAAATAAAAAATCAAAAAATAACAACTCAACACTATAACTAAATCCATCTCCAAGCTTCATCCATTTTGAAAATTTTCGACTGGTTACTATTTCCAAAAATGACACAAAATTATTGTTTCCTGATGATTGGTACATACTTGAAAAAGGGTCTTAAAAAACATAGATTATTTCCTTCTCTTGATGATCACCAAAAATACAAGAATATCCTTCATCTTTCACTGTTGGTTGTTCTATTTCAAGAAGTATTTCATTTGATTGGTCCTTAAGAAAAATTTCATTCACATCAGAGAAATGATTTGCACATTCTTCAAAATCTTCAAATGCAACATCCACAATATTCATAATAGGAATATCCTTTTGACTATCAATTTTTTTTTACTTTCTTAATTCAAAAGCTACAAATTCCTAAATGACATATTTTTTTTCAAATGAATCTAGGACAACCTTTTCTTCTTCATTATTCCCCTTAAACTCTAACTCATAACTGTCACGAACTAGCTCATTGTCTAGAGTTTTGAGGCATGCAATTTCATAACTCTGTTTTTCGCAAGTTTCTTCTTGCGACATACATTTAGAAATGAATGATATGAAGTAAAATTTGATTGGAAAATTTTATTCCTATATTGGTCATTTAAAAGTTGAAAATATTGTTGGCTTTCTTCAACAAGGGAAGGAAAATGAATCTAAAAATTAAGGTCCTAGTTTCATTCATATATAACCAAAAAATAAACTACTTCATGCTGAATATTTTCCTGAGTATGATAGCATCCATTGTCTACTATTTCCTCTCAGTGAGAAGATAATTGAAAGAGGGATTATTTTATTTATTCATCCATTAAATCTTCATTATCAATGTCAATTCCCACATATTGAACAAATATTTTGAAATATTGACAACAATTCCCAAAAAGTGATGAATATTGAAAGAAATCCTTCTAATTCTTATATAAAATAGTATGAAAATCTTTAAGAGAATAAATACTATCAGGTGGAAACCTTTCATACCAGGATCTTGCCTTTTCTTCTAAGGTTTCCAAAAAAAAATTCATTAGGAAATATTCATGAAATTTAACCCCAAGCCTATGTATATGCATATGAAATTTATCCAAATGAAGAGCATCATCATCCCCTTCCTCATATTTGAATATTTGCAAATATAATTTCCAATCTACATGAGGAATATGATTTGGAAATGCAATAATATAAGCATGATTTATAGGAGCATACCTAGCATATTTTGGATCCATATCAATATAGTAGATTCGCCAAACGGTTCTTCATACAACTGGGTCTTCGGCCAATGGAGTTGTCAGCATATAATTGAGCTCTAGATTCAGTTGAGAATGGAGTCACTAGGTGAATCATGCACAACATTTCTGTGTATTTCCTCTTTTCACCATCAGAGAGCATATTTGTTCTTTATAATTCTCCTAGGGATGATTTGACATGAAATTCCAAGTCCCTTGAAATGACACCAAAAAATTTATCACTCATAAATTTCCCTAGATATGGAAGGAAATAACTGAGTTAACCTCTAACCAATATCTTGAATTGAAATATATCCCTTTCAATATGAAGGGGGGTCCCTTCTATAGCTCAGTCAAGATGAGCGATTATGTATTCAACACAATGACTAGATCTAATTGGATTTGAGGAACGTTGGTATGGAAAAAGGACAGAAAAATCATTGGGTGTGGATAATGTTTGAAAAAAAGTTACTACTTATAGGATATCTAAAAAATTACAAAGGCAAGGTAGCAACAAATCTCTTAGACAATTTCTCATTCACCTATGATAGAAGCAAATAGAAATTAATATAAGAAAACAAATCAGCTGATGAATTTTGTTAAATATATGTAAGTGGAAAACATACAGAAGTTTGGAATTAGTACATATAAGCTGATGAATAGAGCTCCGCTTTACAAAATTTATTTCCAAAATGTACAAGACATGTTGATTAGATTATGAATTAAATAAAATGGCATTCACTAGAAGGCAGATAGGAAATTCATCACAGAATAATATATGTAGATATGAACAAGTAACACCGGTCACATTAGCTTATATTAATGTAAAAATGTATACAAAATATATGAAGGTTCTGCCAAATATTCCAAACCCTTTCTCATTCTTTAGAAATTTTATTTATAGAAAATACTACAAACTAAAGGAAGTTTCTAGCATTATCTTAACTACAAATTGCTAAAAAAATAAGAGATAATGTGTATCACTCATGTACATGCACATAAACACATTTCCAACCCTATATGCATCTACATATCATGTTGTTTTTGGATTCATGGCTAGAGATAAGGATTACCATGTCAAATTTGATGAGGTAACATCCAAGTCAACAACTGCCCATGAGCTTTTTCCTCAAGAAATCCTGAAGAATAAGGTACAGTGATCCCTTCGAAACTCAAAAACTGTGATAGTTGTTAGAAAAATGAGAGAAATTTTTTTTTAATGGGCCCATTCCCAACAAAAACCTCTCTGGGGTTTCAAAAATTCATCATCGTTTGTTCAGAAATTGATGTTTAAAAGAGTGCCTAAAACATTATTGTAAAATCCTGAAAAATAGGCTTCAAATATCCCTTCAAATATTTCAAACTATGACACCTATGTAAAACCCGAGAGAGGTTTTTTTTAATGGATAAATTTTCAACAAAAGCCTCCTTCATATTTGGAAAGTTGTTTCCAACTATTCAAAAACCGCGCCTGAAGTTACTATGTTTTACAAGAAAAATAGTCTAAAAAACAAAGTGTTTTGTCAAGTAAAAACAAATATGCTTTGGCACCTTTTCCCTTTCACTATTGAGCTTCTGTCATAACTTCCACCATCCAAAAACAAAATCAATGAATATGGGAGTGGGATTTGATTACAAGAATGTGGGATAACAATTTTTTTACTTCGGTAGATAAAACAATACAAAGGATTAACTTTGCACAACTTTTAACTCATGGTATTATAATTACTTACACCACCTGGAAACACTTAATATTAAACATGTTATTCCATCGACGCATTTATTTTTTCATGAAAAAGTTTGAAATTTTAATTTGGCGCTGATTTTCTAGTTATTTGAGTTTAATTGATTGTCTTCATAAATTCACGCTGCTACATTGGTTGTTAGCGCAATATTAAATTTTCAAAACTGCAATAATGTTGACACTCTTATTGTCAGCACTTTAATCTTGTTTATTACAAATTCACGTTGATACTCTCATTGTCAATGCTTTTTAAAAATTAACAACTAAAATTGTGATAACAAAACCTTCTCATAACTCTCTACATTCCTGAAGACTTCAATAAAGGAAATTTTCTCATGAAGATAAAATTTTGGAAACTTTAATAATTTTCAATGGATATGTTATGACCACAAGGGGGCATATATGGGGATAAATGTGCATGCAATATGAGTAATAGGTTCATCCTAGTGAGAAAGAGGTCGTGACATGAGAATTGTGTAAATAGATATATATCAAAGCTACACTTATCGTTATTGGTAATTCATCATCGGGGGTCCAAAACTTAAATTATTAGCAATATTAAGGAAAATATTGGAAATTATCAGGAAGACTAAAAAAATTACAAAAATAATCATTTTTTTCAAATTTGTATTCTTTTAAAACAACATGAACATCAAACAAACACATTGTTACACAAATATGAAAATAAAATTTGACAATAAAATGTATAAGATGCTAAGTGGTACATCAACCATCGATAGTAGATGCTGAAAAAAAAAAAATCTCAGCCATAAGTTCTGACAAGATAATAGTTAAGACAAAATCACATTAAAATAAAAATAAATATATCTCATGAGATGACCACCATGAGGCATATACATACTATAAAAATAATATAACAATAACAATGCATTAAGAAGGTGTGGCAAAGGGTTAGGTTTCCTCATGAGAAGCTCATGGTTATACGCAACTCCTTACTTCCTCCCTCTAATCTCTCTTTCTAGAAATATAAAGAATTTATTTCATTGAAATAAAGACAATGTATACAGTATCTATAAGGAAAATATCCACTTCATGCCTTGGGATTCTATCAAGGTGGTATTTCAAGCGAGTGATTCCTCCAAACATTTCCATTGTAGATAGCTTGGAACTCAACTTTTTTTTATTATCACCCTCACATGGCTCACCATACTTCCACATTTGATCCAATGGATTTTCCATTTTATAGAAATATAATTATTTTTTTATGTTCTGGACCTACGACACAAAACAAATGTGGAGATTCAAAAAATGGTAAGAAGACAAAGACTCTAAATTTATAGTATATACTAATATTCAAAAATAAAGAAAAGGAAGGAAATTTGTTTTACATACCTAGAAATATGGATATGGTATACTAGAGTAAATCTCCACTCTAAAAACGCTCAATTAATGGCAAAGAAAACTATGGATTTTCCCTTATTTTCTTGATGAAG
This sequence comes from Pinus albicaulis, assembly GCA_034641835.2. Classification (NCBI taxonomy): domain Eukaryota; kingdom Viridiplantae; phylum Streptophyta; class Pinopsida; order Pinales; family Pinaceae; genus Pinus; species Pinus albicaulis. The sequence continues at coordinate 28,896,047 of CM076574.1, read as the reverse complement.
AATGGTCACAAGACTCACACAACCCTCAGAGCTCAATATTAGCACAAGAAAAAATTAAAATGACCCTAAAAAAACTGAAATTGGAACTGTATATCACTTTTCCAGCAACAAGTTAATAATTTCCTTTCGAATCGTGATAATTTTGAAATTATTGAGATAATTTTGACTGGGAAAATTATCACAATAATTTAGGTGATAATATTGGCGAGTCTAGTTTTGAACATAATATTGCAATAATTCTAATATTATCACAATATGTGCAACGTTGGTATATATAGAGATCATATATTCATTATTGAGGAGAAGATATTTGGATGTATGAATGTAATATGTATTTGGAGGATTTTTTCCTATTCTTTCAGTTATTGTGTAACTTATCTATATTATCTATATTGGAGTTATACTCCATGCTCATATTGGTGTACATTGTGTGTGCTTAGATTTTTTTATGTAATTTATTCATAATAGATGATATCAATATTTTTGTCATGATGTATCAGAGTGGTGGATGCATATTGAAAAGGATACTACATTAAACATCACATGAGAAGTATTTGAAAACCTCTTCTCCAATAAATGAATCAAAGATACAAAAATGGAGTAGTTTATAAAATTCAATATGAATTACAAAAATCTAAAGATAATAAAGCGTGATTAGATCTCAAAGATAAAAAAACTTAATGAAGCACTTATTAAGGATATTGAATAATTAAAATAGGGAAACAATATAAAATGGATATGGAAAATGGAAAATTCAAGGGAGGCATTAAAAAATAAATATGAAGAAATATGTACATTAAAAAACCATGATACAAAAATAATGGATGATGTCAAGATATTGACATATGAAAATAAGCATTCTCAAAGTCAAGAAGAAACAAGGATATTGGATGAAGAGAGCACCAAAATACTTGAAGAGGAATTTTTCTAGAAGATTGAAAAAGCCCTAGACACAATTGAGGTAAAATTAGAAATGAAATATAGAATTGAAAAAGAGGGTCAGAATTTGATAGATGGGGTCACATTGCAACTATAAAAATAAAAAGAATACAAGATTCCATAATGTTATAAAAATATACCTCATGAAATTAAACTCTATTTAGAGGGTGTGCATGTCAAATATGATGGTATTATCTCCAAGGCTATCATGATCAAGACTAAGAAAAGAGTATAGAGAAGGAAAATGTCTCTGAAAAGAAGATAGATGAAATAGGTATCAAAGTGAAGGAAATCCATAATATGTGAAACTATATCGACATCCTCGTTATCATGAAAAATTTCAAAGGAAATAAGATCAATATCAACATTATCAAGGAAAACAAGAAGACCAATATCAACATTATTAAGGAAATAAGGAATATTGATCAATATTCATGGAATAGGAATAACCAAATTTATATTCAATAGGAAGTTATCAAAGACTAACAACTATTACAAATTAGAGAAGTCACAAAAATAATACATGGAATCAATGGAAATAAAATTACACAACAAGAAATAATCAAGGATTAATACTCAAAATAATTGAATTTGGATGGATTGATCACCATCAATGGAAAATTAATATAGTAATATAAGGAAATATTATTGTTTCATTTCATCACATGTAACACCCTTAACTACAAATATTTGAGGACAAATATTTCAAAGGAGGGTAGTATGTTATTACCCCAAGGGGGGGCTATATTGGGTTAAATGCATATGGTATGATGCAATGGTAGGAAAGGAAAATTTCAAGAAAATTTTAAGGATGGAAATTTATCTTAAATATTAGAAACCTTGGTGAATCTCATTAGTCCCTAATATGAAAACTATAAAAAAAATTTGATATCCTTGTAAAAGTATTCAAATTTATACTGATTTTATATATAGTCTCTATAAAATTTTGGTGATTTCAAAGGTAAAATAATTTTATACTATCAAATTTCGACTATTTTTTTGGGAAAAAATGGAAATTGGAAAATATTTGTTTTTTGGAAAAGCATGGAAAATTACGCCAGTTGCGAATATTAGCCCCTAAAAAATTCCTTGAATGAGGGGAATATATTGGCATCAATGTACATGTAATATGTAATAGTATATGTAATATGGTCAACTTAGTGATGAATGGGTCACATGGGAAATGTGTGAATAGGTATATATATAGAGAGATAATATAGTCATTATTGAGGAGAGGTGATTTGGATATATGGATGTAATTTGAATTTGGAGGAGTTTGTCCTACTCTTTAAGGAATTATTTTGTTCCTTATATATATATATATATTGGAGTTGTGCTCCATACTCACATTGGTGTACATTATGTGTACTTCTAATTTTTTATATAATTCATTCATAGCATAAGATTGATAATCCCTACAATGTCATGCCTTTTAAAACATGTTGAATAAAACCAAATTGTAATACCCTCCTCCCACATCTACCCAAGTAACTGGCCAACCAAGGTAAACATGCGACGAGAGGTTATTATGATTTGATTCAACCTCCTAGGTGACCTTAAGGAAATGGAATTGATGGAAACACATCACACGAACCTTCCACATCAGCAAAAAAACTCCCAGTAGCTATCCCAACCACTCAGGTGGACATCCCCTATCTCCCACTATTTTTTTAAACAATTAAAACTCTGAACACTTCCTTGATATGGACAAGGGTGCGTCTGGGAGGCTCTGGATGTTTCCACAGCATGAGTATGCATGTGTCTAAGGAATTTTTTCCTTAGACCTCTGCTAGGGTCCTTGGGATTTGAGTCACTTTTTCAGGCCCAAAGCCCAGGTCACTTCCTAGAACTCAATGACAAGTTCGTAAAGGAATTATAACAGTGAAACAATGATATTTTTGCAAAAACATTGACAAGTTCTAGACTAGAACCCCTACTAGCCATGATAGGTGTTTCGTCAAATATATCACAAATATTAAAGCTACAGATATAAACAAAAAATATGAGCATAGGGGTCTCATACTTATCTGAGAAGTGCTAAGAAACATTGTTCCTTTACATATTTAGCTACATTATCATCTATTAGGTCATACATAAGTTGCTCATTCATTTACAAATCAGAACACGAGGAGAGCCATACATCATCATTGTTATAATACATGCATATAACCAACATAATAACAACAGAAATATGAAGGATACATCATCCATAGAATCCACATATAAACTAGTACATTTACACATAATATGTCAATGAAAGAACCTCTTATTAATGAATGAAAAATCCAACTCGGGATGGGACTACCACATTCTGCCCGACCATATATTAGACGAGCCAAATATCTCTTCAGCCAATCACCCCCATGCCATATTCCAAGAATGAACATGGGATTCAAACCAAGAGAACCAACCAGGGCATCCAAAATATAAACCACCTCACCCTCATCAATAGAAACTAGGCTTTACCACAATCCATCACGGATCTTTAGGCCATAAAACAATAATGAATGCCACTGGATTTCTCCACCTACACTGTGAGAGATTTTCCTATCTCCTAGTATCTTAGGTTTTACCGCAATCCACATAGGATCAGTAGGCCCTAAACTAAGACTCCACCCTCTAGGATTTACCATATATCCCTTCATTAACCAGAAAGGATTCCTAGGCCTAATCAGGGGAAGCTACATCTATGATTTACTGTATATCCTGCCATTAACTGATTGATGATTCCTAAGCCCACCGAGGCACACAATATCTAGATTTACCCCAACCCACATTCTGGTTTAGAGGTCACTAGGATAGTGGCTTCACCACAATCCACAGTCCAAATCAAGGATCACTAGGCCATGTGTTTTCCTTTTGGAGATCCACCTCACCCAGCTTCAAATCCATCTAGAATTCCAGCTCAACCAAAACATGAGAACCCCATCACACCATGTCTAGGCTAAAAACATTGTCACACCTAGAAAACCCCATGCCATCACAACAAAGACACACATGCCAAATCATGCATGCCAAATCTAGTAAGGAAATCACACATTCAATTCGATACCTGAAAAGAATCTTGTTATAGCTTCTTGATCCTGCTCTTCCTTGCTTGCTTCTTCCTTCCAATTTCCTTATTTTCCTTTCTTGATACAATGCCTAAGTGCTCCAATAAAACTCTAATTTTCCAAGAATGAGAGAGAGAGATATAATATTGAGAGAGCTCCAAAACTGAATTGACAAAGGGTCACACTGAAAAAAAAAGGTAACAACTGATCCTCAGAAGCCTTTTTATCAATTAGGCCTCTATTTTATTCATTTTCCATTATTTTCCTTCATTCTCCTCCTCACATGAAACTTGTAAACTTTCACCTTCCTTTTCTCATATTTTCCATTATTTTCATAAATAAATGTGCCAATAAATTCCATTTTTTCCTTTCCAAAGCATTTTCCATTGCCTTTGACAATTTCCTTAGCCATAATAAGTCAATGAACACCCTCACTAGGATGTTTTGCCCAAAATTTAGCTTGGAATAAGTGTCCCATCAATCATGGTTATTATTTTACTTTTTTTAACTTTTTGTAACATCCCTAGTGAAAATTCCATGTAATAAGAGTTAATAAATGAAAAATAATAACCACGGTTGTCGGGACACTTATTCCAAGCTTAACCTTGGGCAAAGCATCCTAGTGGGTGTTCATTTTGGTTAATATGGCTAAGGAAATTGGAAAAGGTTTTGTAAAGGAAAGATGCATTATTTGGCACATTTATTTAGGAAAATCATGGAAATTACGAGAAAGTGGAGGTAAAAGGTCACAGGTTTCATGTGAGGAGGAGAATGAAGGAAAATAATGGGAAATGAAGAAAATAGAGGCCTTGTCAAAAAAATTCTTTTAAGGATCAGTTGGAAATATTTTGCTCACAATTATGGCTCTTATTCTATTCTCTCTCTCTCTCTCTCTCTCATACTCTTGGACACTTAGAGTTTTCCTAAAGAACTTTGGCATTGGAGCAAGAAAGGAAAGAAATCAAGAAGCAGGAAGGAGAAATCAAGGAAGAGAACAAGGTAAGTAGCTACAACCAGATTGTTTGCAGGTATTGATTTCCTTGTTATATTTTGCATGCATGGTATTGAATGTCGTTATTTGCAATGACATGGGTTTTTTCTGGTATGATAGTGTTTGCAGCCTAGCTTTTCTATTTCCAGATAGCCATGGTGTTGTGGAGTTCTCATGTTTTGGTTTAGTTGGACTGTTGTTTTCTTGTTTGGGCTTGACCCAGGTTCAGCTTAGACTTCGCACCAACAAAACCCTCAGACACCAACCCTTTCGAAAATGAACTGCAAGCAGATCGTAGTCTCACTCAAGGTGGCTATGGGTGGTTGCAGAACTAGGTTTCTGCATCCTTGAGGGACTGTGCGAGGTGGTTTTACTTCACTTCTTTTGTACTTAACCAATATTATAACATGTATATTACTACTGTGCGGTATATATTAACCAATTATTTCATGGAATTCAGGTAAACATAAATACATTACATCATAAGATAATCAATGCTACTATATCATTTCATTGCAATCATTACTTCGCAAAGACAAACAAAAAGTGAACACAACACATGTAAACACAGAACATGATCAAAATTTATTCTTCTTTATTAAGATGGTTATGTTCAGTACATTCAGCTTCTCCGACCTGCGACACAACTGTAGACTTTTTAAGGTCTTCTTGTACTCAGCTGCAAAGCCTTCCCTTAAGACACAAAAACAGACTAAAGACACAAAATACAACAGGTCATGCTCATCAACTAAGTATGTTATGACTTCGACACAACATTACATTGCCTTATATATCTCTACATCATTACAAAAACATGGTCCACCCACCATATATGATGGACTTCGACAAAGAAATCAACTAAAAGCCTGAAACCCTTTACAAAATGAGGGGATTTGACCCACCCTGAAGCCACTGGACTCTGCGCAGTATATCTAGCTTCGCAGTACCATGCACTCTGATCCTCAAAATGTAGACTCTTTGACAAAAACTTGACCGATTTTGGTTGCACCCAACAGGCCCCCAGAACTCACATGTGACTCGTCCCGAGTCACTCAACTGTTGTGCCCTAAATATTATCTGTGATGCTCATGTAGGCAACATTATAATGTTGAATTATTTATACTACCTGTGTTTCATCTTTGCGCACTTCCTCTAGTAGTTCCTCTATTGTTGGTTCGACTATCTTCTGTAGCACATCCTTCTGCCTGTGTCACAGGTCCTTGAGCTTTCCATCTACTGTCTGCAAAAGCTGTAGGGCCTCATCCTACCATGGATTATTCCTTTTTGTTGTATTCTACTCTTTCCTCCGAAGATCTTTGATTTGTATTTAAATATTCTTTCCTTATGTGATCCTGGCAAGCCTTTGTAAGACTTCTAAGGCATTCGCAGTTGCCTGTATTTTTCCAGTTGCTTATTCCTTGTCTATATCTCCTCTTCAATCCTCTACACATTTAGATCCTCCTGCAGTGAGGTCCAAATCTCCAAAGTGTCATCTATTAATTTTCCACATTCTACCATTGTGTCGGAGATGCCTTTGACTACAGCTTTGAGGTCCATTATTGGGCCATGAATACAACCACTTTTTAACACTTATTTCATCCATTTTTACTCTTCTTTATGATATCATTTATTATAATTTATCATATAAATTCATCTTATAATGATTTATGTTCTTATGGATGAATATTATTTCTTCTCCTTTATTTTTAATAAATTGGTGATTATTATGCATAATTTTATCAATGATGGTTCATTAATATATTTTTTAACATCACTCACCATTTTAGCCTCCAAGATATTTTCCAGATTGCAGATTTGATCTCCAAATCATCATCAAATATTCCAACTCAGAAATTCGCTGGAATAAGAAGTGACAGTTTTGTGGTTCAGATTCTCAGTAAATGAAGAAGAATCTGGAAAATCCAAAACATGGGTTTTGTCCAGAATGGGCCCAATTAACTTTTCCGAAGAACGGTTTGCCCAAATTCGGCCTGTATTGAGAGAAACACGGGGTTATTTCAGCACAATTTTATCATATTTGTTGTTGCGGCCGTCCTCCAAATCTCAGCTGCAAAGCCAAATTCGCCTTTCTCTTGTTGAAAGATTATTGGAAATGTATTTTCTGGTTGATCAAATTTTTGGGAACATTCCAATATTTTTATGGGAGATCATATTTGCTATTTAATTTCTCCTCCTTCGAATTATAAAAGGAGAACATGTATTATGTATTGAGAGGATGGAGAACAGGGGATGATTATTGAATTCCCTTTGTAACACTGTAATTCCTTGACTCTTGTGAGAAAAGAGCAACTGATGTAAAATATATTCATGTTTGATCAATACAAAGAGGCGTTCTCGTTCTATTTCTCAAGCTCTGCAGTAGCCTAGCGGCGCTTTCACCGGTGGTTAATGGCCCGACCCTGGTGGAGCAATCTGCTGTTTGTATTTCTATTCTTTTATTTCTTTTGTATGATAATTGCATTTAGATTCATTACGATTATAGATTTATTTTATTGATGTTGGATTGAATTCGGATTTGATTTATACGTTAATGAATTGCACTGCTATTTTACTTCAGCAAGGATCGTATTTCCTATCTTATTCATCTTGCTATCTTTTATAAAGCGTTGTTGTTCCATTGATTTATGATTCATTCCAATGAACTATTTCATAGTATTGGCCGGCAATAGATTGAAGTATTGAGATTAGTTGAGTTTGTAATTGTTCTTCAAATTATATTGCTCTTCCATTTCTAGTTCTTGCTTATTTCTGATTCATAGCTTTACTTTAGCAGATAATTTGGTTACAGTTGCTGTGTATGAATAGGAGTTACAAGATTGTTGTTCCTTTTTAGCCTTTGCAGTTCCTTTCAGTTATCTTTATCAGCAATTAGTTTGAGTTCGATTTCATTTCAATTGTTTTAAGATCACCAACTGTAGAGGACAGAGGTTATTGCTCCCAAGTCCCCAGATTGGTTATCTTGCATCGATTTCTAAGGGAAAGAGTTATTGCTACTGTATCCCTGATCGATGTTTTGCAGTTTGATTTAATTCAAGTTTCAGATAATTTCCATTTTTAATTTGGTTCCTTTACAAGAATTTGTTTATTCTTGTATTTAGAATTATGTACTACATCTTCATAGCATTACTCTTGGATAAATTGCTGCCTCAGACTGAGTACACTCTTGAAATAAAAAGTTGCTCCCTGATTGATAATTAATGTGAGATAAATAGGTGTTAAAAATATACCTTTTATACCTTGACATCCATCTCCCTCTACTCGCATTATTTCAGGGCATTGTTGGATGCAGCCTCATTTTCAGCTCAAAAAAATTCACATCATGCTCAAATTTCATCTCGGTGAACATATTATTTGTAATGTTCCCAAATTTTCTGACAATAATTTGGAACAATAATTTTTCTTGATTTCACCTAGGAGGAGAATAAATGGGTAAGGAGGCCCATGCATAGTGATAATCTCAATAAAACCCCTCATAGTATGAAAGGGGATCATCCTTGGAGCTTGTTTTCAGACCCTCATCTATGAACATGGTTATTTTCAAGTGGACAAGGTCAAATTTGACCAAGTCAACAACTTTGGGATAAGAGGTGGAGATAACTTATAGAAGCAGCGCAGTATGAATGAGGAAAGGGTTATTTGGTGGAGGAAACCCTAAGAGGAGTGGGACCCATGGAGAGGGGACTTCAATTGTTTAAAAGGAGGGAAAAGCAACCATTGTTTCACATGCTTGTATTATTCATTTCATTGTCTATTTATACAATTGTGCATTCTTTGTTGTTTAGAAAGAGTTGTCGGGAGGAATTCCTGTCTACGATTCCTTCTCCTTCTTTAGAGGCCTCTTGAGGGATTTTTCTTCATTTTCCTCACATATAGGCTTGATGCCAAGCATCCTCCATCAAGACAGCATTATTTCTGCAACAAAATAATGTTGTGTTGCTGGGTGTTGCAGTGAGGGTTCACTACACCACCTCCATCAGCTATTTTTCAAAGGAGGAGTCTCTCTCCCCTTTGGGAGATCAGATTGGAGGCATTCTGGAGCTTATTACAGACTTTGGAATCAAGGCCAACCCATTCCCTAGCCCTACAACGCAGTTTCATCCAGTGACTACATTATTTTAGTGGAGCATTTGCAGTGGGGCTTTGCAGATATCTTTGGAGGGTGAGATCTTAGGTGAGAGGATCATCCTTTCATTCTAGAGATCCATTGGAGGAGATATTTTCATTGATTTCAGCATCTTCAGTCTTCTCCATCCAGTTCTATTTCTGAGTTGCAACTGCTACCCAGCGACTCCAAAATTTTGCACATTTTGTATTTTACAGCCAATCCTTCCAAGATTGACATGAGGTAGCCTTTGGGAGCTGAGATCTTCACTCCCAATGTTGTATTGGGCCATATAATTGAACATCCATTTATTTTACATATGTAGCATGAAATTTCTCTATAAAACTGCACTGTCATAACTTGGGCAGATTTGTGTAGCAGTATTTTGTCATGATTATTGTACTTGTTTTTTGAGGCTGAGTATTGCCTATCTTAAGTGACCTTTTTTCTAAAGATCTTGTATTCATTTGTTGTTGGTATTATCTAATGAGATGGCTATGGATTTCTCTCACATTTCTATGATTTGAGTGTTACTTCTGCTCCATTATTGTGTTTGCATATTGCTGGGTCTCGAACTTTAGAATATCTTGAGATATTCTCATTATTGTAGCATTTTCCTGATTTGGAATATTACAGTGGTATCAAAGCATGATCTCTGGCTCAGTCGGTGGATCTCAGCCATCATGCTATCAAGAAGAGAGAAGATGAATACTCCATTTCATGAGGAGAAAAAGGAAGATAAGCTTACAAAGCTTCTTCCTAGATCTGTACAGAGCATTCATGAAGAATTTGAGAAGATAAGAAGGAATATATGGATAGGATCTCTAAGAGGGTTTGAAACTGAGTCAAACTCTAGATTTTCTTATAGAGAGTGTGAGCATGTAGCCACACCCTATTATATACATCGCAGTCACATGGCTAGATTTTCCATGAGAAGAGAAGAAGAAGGAGGAATGTCGAAGAAAGGAACTCTTAGAGGTTTCTTGCATGAGTATGAATCTCAAACTCAGAAGATTAGAGATCATATTAATTTTCCAGAGTTTTGTAAGATCATGGTGAGGAGGAGCAAGCAACATAATGAGGATAGATTTCTTCTGTCTATATTTGATGGTTCTCGTACTTGTTCAGTCGGGCTTGGATAGGAGAGCTAGATACCTTTTTGCAGCAACATCATATTTCCGAAGATGAAGCCATCAAAATGGTAGTGCTGCACTTTGGAGGTAAGGTCTATGCATGGTGGTTATTTGAGTCATTTAATTTGAAAAATTTAAATACCTCTTCATATTCAATGTTCATTAGAAATTTGATGAAGAGATTTGGTAGGAGGAATTCTGAAACACATATGGAGGGAATAAACACATTCAAACAAACAAAACCCTTGCATGTGATGGAGGAAACCAAAGACTCAAAAACACTTCAGACGACCATGAAGGAGGCTGATATCTTGCATGATACTCTATTGGAGGCAAGACCTTCATCTTGCATTTTGGAACAATGAATCATAGAGATCCCTTTTCCAAAAGAGGATCCAATCATTGAAGGGTTGCCCAGTCATGTTGAGGAAGCTAAGGGAAACAACATTGTCATTTCTAGAGTTGATCTAGTACCTCATGCAGAGGGAGGAGGAGCTCTTGCTCCAACTAGAGGGATTCTTGTAGCTTTGCAAGTAATTCCCCGGGATCTCATACATGGAGGTCCAAGCACAATCAGTGAGCAGCATGATTGTGCATCATTGCAGCTGGAAGGAGAAGGAAGGGAGGAAGAGCAGCATCAGGTGATGAGAGGCACACACCCTTCTCTATTTTAGAGAGCTAGTGCAAGGAGGAGGTAGACTATATTGTGTTGTGAGAGCAAGGGCAAGGATGCCCAACCATATGTATAGCCACTCTTGACATTGATGTCTCACTGCATAGAGGCATTCCACCTGGGAGGCCACCAAATCTAGAGTTGATGAGAGACACCTTGTCTTTGGATTCACCACTCTTGGATTTTGGAGAGGTGAAGAGTTTGGAGGAGAAATTTGGCATGGGGGATGTCAAAGTATCAGACAGCAGCAGCAGGAGATCTACACATGCCAAATCACCAGCACTGTCTCTGAGGAGGATTGATCCATACTGGAGATCTCAGCTTTTAGTAGAGTACTCCAAGGATCTTGGTGCATGCATGATTCTCGATGACCCGGAGAGAGATGAAAGATACATGGTAGATGATATGGTCATATATTCCCATGGTAGAGTCTTCTTGACTAGAGATTCTAGTCTCAAGGATAAGCTACTGCATGCAGCATATGAGGACTTATTTTCCATGCATTGTGATGTATATCTTTCCTTGGCAAAGGAGTTCATTTAGGAGGGCATTCAGCAAGACATATTTTAGCATATGGTGAGATGAAGAGCCCGGATGATGATGGAGTAGTTTTTACAGCCACCTTCCTACTCATTGGGAGTAAGGGATAATTTTCAGTTGAGCCATTTCAGCTCAAGTATTCAATTACATGATGGAGAATGTACAATTTCACCTTATGTTTTGTACTTCTTTCCTTTTTATGAGCAGCATATTGTACCAAGTAGGATTATTCCTTCTTACATATTATATGATGATGTACTTGAAGCCATTTGTAGCATTGAGATTGGCTATCTCATTGGTGGATTGTGGGGAAAGCCACGTGACTTTTGGTGTGCACCATTGACACCTTTTTGTACTTTCATTTTTATATTTTGTAAAATGATTGTGGCATCATACAAGTGGTTGGAAGGGCACTTGTTTTTATTTGATTTGATGCAAGCAAGGGATGCACTATGATTCAGTGGAACTATGATTCACTCTCTGTTTGTCATTTGGAAACTTGTTCTTATTTTACTATGCTTCCATGCATTGCTGATATGTTTATGATTATGGGGAGCTTTTATTGGAGAGTGGGCTTGAGATTGAGGATGCCCATTGGGAGCATGATTCTCCTTACTATACATATTGTACATTTCAGGAAGAACCATGGGCCAACCATGAATGCCACATTACATTTCTTTCCTTCTTGTGGGAGGAACCACTTGAAAAATTTGAGGAGGCACTCCATGGATCATGAGGAAATGGAGGAGTTAGCACAGTCAACTCTTTTCCCTTTGAGGATGAGGGGAGACTCATCTATGACCCACTCCATTTATATGAGCGAAACATATGGTGAGAGTATTGTTGATTTTCATGATGATTTGTCCATATATATGCATCTAATGCCACATTACATTTCTCTCCTTCTTGTGGGAGGAACCACTTGAAAAATGTGAGGAGGCACTCCATGGATCATGAGGAAATGGAGGAGTTAGCATAGTCAACTCTTTTCCCTTTGAGGATGATGGGAGACTCATCTATGAGCCACTCCATTTATATGAGAAAACATATGGTGAGAGTATTGTTGATTTGCATGATGATTTGTCCATATATATGCATCTCTTAACCATATATGTGCAAGGAATTTCTCAAAGAAGGATTATTCTTCCTTCTAGATTTGATGGTCTACATAAGACCATTATGGATGATCACTCCCTAAGAGGATATGGGGAGGAACTTTTTCATGGAGAAAATACTCACATTGCACATTCTATCATTTACTTTCTCCAAACTTGTGAGGAGATGGGGGCAATAAGAAAATGGTGGGGAGGCTACCCATCCTTTTATTTTTCATGGCAGTTGAGAGTCAAACTGCGCTGGCTACATTTAAGGGACCAATGTCCTTCTCCCTTACTTCACATGGCATCCAGCATGATTCTCCTTATGGTTCCCTTGGCTGATATTGCTATAAATTCTCTTGGGAGCATGATTGGAGGAGAGACACATTGGGTGAATGTGTCCTTGGAGGGAGGAAATTCCCATACACTTTGCACTACATGTTCTAAAGGGAGCATGGGAGATGGTATGGCCACTACAGCAGCTCATTTGTTTCCTTATGAGGTGATCCATATGATGGAGGAGATTCCATATGATGATGACTCCCAACTCATCATATATGGAGATACTTGGGCCAGCACGATTTGCAGCGGTTGAGGAGAGATCCTTGGAGATCTAGTCCTCATCTTGCCACATGAGGGCAAGTATTTTGCAACCCAGGATCAACACTTTCTCTACACTTATCATAAAAGGAGAGATGGACAGTGTGGGGTAGGCTACATTGTCTACCAAGATCAGATTTTCAGCCCACCTACATTGCCAGAGCCAGAGGTGGAAGATGACTTTCAGGAGTTTCCATGTTGGGAGGTAGCTCATTTTGCATGGATGATTGCTTGGGGGATGGAGGATCCACATGAGGAATATGTTCCTCAAACACTTAATAGACTCCATGCCTTGAGAAGAGGCTTTCCAGTTTTGTCCTTGTAGTTTCTTGAGGACAAGCAACATTTGGGAGGGGAGGACTGTAATGTTCCCAAGTTTTCCGAAAATAATTTGGAGCATTAATTTTTGTTGATTTCACCTAGGAGGAGAATAAATGGGTAAGGAGGCCCATGCATAGTGATAATCTCAATAAAATCCCTCATAGTATGAAAGGGTGTCATCCTTGGAGTTTGTTTTCACACCCTCATGTGTCAACAAGGTTATTTGCAAGTGGACAAGGTCAAGTTTGACCAAGTCAACAACGCTGGGATAAGAGGTGGAGAGCACATAGAGAATTAGCGTAGTATGAATGAGGAAAGGGTTATTTGGTGCAGGAAACCCTAAGAGGAGTGGGACCCATGGAGAGGGGACTTCACTTGTTTAAAAGGAAGGCAAGGCAACCATTTTTTCACTATTATTCATCTCATTGTCTATTCAGACAATTGTGCATTCTTTGCTATTTAGCAAGATTTGTTAGGAGGAATTCATGTTTAGGATTACTTCTCCTTCTTGAGAGGCCTCTTGAGGGATTTCTCTTCATTTTACTCACATATAGGCTTGAGGCCAAGCATCCTCCATCAATACAGCATTATTACTGCAGCCGAATAATGTTGTGTTGCTAGGTGTTGCAGTGAGGGTTCACTACACCACCTCCATCGGCTATTTTTCAAAGGAGAAGTCTCTATTCCCTTTTGGAGATCATATTGGAGGCATTTTGAAGCTTATTACAGACTTTGGCATCAAGGCCAACTCAATCCCTAGCCCTATAATGCAGTTTCATCCAATGACTACGTTATTTTAGTGGAGCATTTGCAATGGGGCTTTGCAGATATCTTTGGAGGGTGAGATCTTAGGTGAGAGGATCAGCCTTTCATTCTAGAGATCCATTGGAGGAGATCTTTTCATTGATTGCAGAATCTTCAGTATTCTCCATCCAATTCTATTTCTAAGTTGCAGCTGCTACCCAATAACTCCAGCATTTTTCACCTTTTGTATTTTACAGCCAATCCTTCCAGGATTGACATGAGGTAGCCTTTGGGAGCTGAGATCTTCACTCCCAATGTTGTATTGGGTCATATAATTGTACATCCATGTATTTTGCATATGTAGCATGCAGTTGCTCTATAAAACTGTGTTGTCATAGCTTGGGCAGATTTGTGTAGCAGTATTTTGTCATTATTATTGTACTTGTTTCTTGAGGCTGAGTATTTCCTATCTTGAGTGACCTTTTTCCTCAAGATCTTGTATTCATTTGTTGCTTCTATTATCTAATGAGATGGCTATGGATTTCTCTCAAATTTCTATGAGTTGAGTGTTACTACTGCTCCATTATTGTGTTTACATATTGCTGGGTCTCCAACTTTATAATATCTTGAGATATTCTCATTGTTGTAGCATTTTCCTAATTTGGAATATTACATTATTGGAATCCTTAATCACGAGAGCAAGCTTTGCAACCTTCTTTGCTCGTGCTTCTTCCTTGAAGACATGTACGTTCGTCACTTCACTACAATTCTTCCCAATTTCTTCTTCTTCTTCTTGTTATTGCTAGCACTCCTCATCTCTTTCGTGGATCATCTGATTCAGCTCCTTCTTCATTAAATTTCGTTCCTTCTCCACTTTCATGCTTATTAGCAAATGGTGTTGTTCTCACCCTTTTAATTCTTCTATGATGCCTTGGTGGAACTCATGCAATGTTTGTATCGATCTTCATGCTGATATTTTCCCAACCTTTCACAAGCTCTTTATCTTCAGCAACTTCAAATTGTAGTGCCCCTCCTAGTATCTCAAAAATTATTACTCCAAATGTTGTCTTTAGTTGGCACTCTCACTACACTAGTTGACTCGTTGGTTTGGTTGTTTGCTCTGATTGTCTGGATTTCTGCACCAGTACCTTCAATTCTGCCATTATTTCTTCAATATTAATCAGGATCATGTTATAGCGATCCTCGATCCTATTCCACAACTCCTTTTTCATTTCTTGAACTTTATCCCCTATTTCGTTGATGTCCCCCTCATTGAGGATGAGTGGTGTTGCTCCTTGAGAATTTTTTTCTTTCTGCTTCTTCCTTGAGCTCATCGTAGTTACTGTAGGGACCCTATTTCGGATGATGAATGGTGAATCCTCTATTTCTATGTCACTAGGAGGGTCCTGGCCACCCTGTTCATGCTCTCACTCTGTCTCTTCTACGTCTTTATCCTTTCCACTTGTACCCATATGTTGGGCAGTGCCTTTCTCTACTTCACTGACTCTTATGCGTGGAGTCATACATTCCACTAACCAACATTGTATAATTCTAACAAGGTCATATTTAGTGACCAAATATGGCAAGGTATGTCATGTCTATGTTGAATCCTTTCGTGCCTTCACATAAATCCTGTGGAAATCAAGCTTGAAATCAGCAATGTTCTAGTAATTCTCAAACAAGCTAGGTGATATATTGGGACACTTATTCACCACCATGCACAAGTCCATCTCCATCCATACCCAAAATTTATTGTTTTCATTTGCATGTGTCAGCTCCTTGGAGTGCCAAAGGGAGGCATATCGCATGACTTCTCATACATCTAGCTCAACTGTGGGAAGTTGGGAATCCATCATCTCCTTCCATGCAAATAGAGGAATGATCAAGATAAACCATGTGTAGTGAAAGGTCTTTCCCTCTTCCCGAGCTTCTTGGCAGTCCTCCAAAAATTCTTTGCATAAATAGTCAGCCCAGTTAAACTGAACCCCTTTATTGCTTTGCGCAGCTAATGAAACAATGATCGCAGGGACTTCATTCACTCTACACTTTCTCATTATCTTCCCTATTATAGAATATGCATGGAGAAGTGCACCCCTTGGTCGTTGATCGAGTTTATGTCATAGCCTCTTCATTTATTTATTAACCCATACTAATTTTTCATATTGTCTGTGACTGCGTTGCCCTTAATTTTTTCGAAAAATTCTTCAATGGGGTCTTTGCCTTGGTAAGGTATCATAGTAATCCTTCTTATCAGCATCTCATCAATCAAGATCCTCTCTCCCAACCAAAGGCACCCTTCATGCACTAAAACAAGAATTTTTCGAACACAAACCATGTTGATGGCACTTCTACCAATGTGCGGCACATTGAGGATGTTTAGAAATCCCGAATTCTTCAATCCTTTGGCCCATTGGTGTGGTTCCAACCTAGTAACATCGCTCTCTAGATAATACACCTGATGGAGGTATCTTCTCGGCTCGAAATATGGATACTTTTTGTTGTCTATTAGGGGAATTTTGAGGTATAAAATGGGCCTCCTAAGGAAATTATAAAATCATAATGGAAATAATAAAATAATATTAGATTACATCATCAAACTTTAGAGGCAAAAAAGAAAAAACTACTTTTTCAACTCGTATTTTCAACTTATATCATTATGATTTTACTCAAAATTTGAGCGGGAACACTCTTTCGATACATAATTCGATTTCCCATCTAAGGAGTAGCCATGTTGCACACTTTCCATTGAAAGTATGCAACATGGGTACTCCTTGGATGAGAAATTAAATTTTGCATCCAACAAGTACTCTTGCTTGAAATTTGAGTAAAACCTTAGGGAGATAAGTTGAAAAAATAGTTTTATTATTTTTTTATTTTTTTATCTTTTTTTTTTACCCCAAAAATGGTGAATCATCCCCCATGGTTGACATCATCATCTTGAATCCTATTGGTTTTTATAAAGTTTATTTTGGTTATACATTTTTCTTAGGAGGCCCATTTTAGACCTCAAAATTTCTCTAATGCGTTTAAATCCCAATCTTCCATTTTCAGTTGCAGGGTTTTCCTCGACACTTCTCCTTCAAATGGGACCTTCCCTGGCAGGAATAGTGTGAAGGAGATGAAATTCGTATTTTCAGGATTATTAACTGGCTTAGCACCCAGCTTCCTTGGTGGCAAGTATGGTGGCATCACAAAGGGAAGCTCTATGCCCTCTGGCTCCATTTGTTGGATCTCAATTTC
Organism: Pinus albicaulis; assembly: GCA_034641835.2. Classification (NCBI taxonomy): domain Eukaryota; kingdom Viridiplantae; phylum Streptophyta; class Pinopsida; order Pinales; family Pinaceae; genus Pinus; species Pinus albicaulis. The sequence goes on along the minus strand of CM076574.1, from coordinate 28,878,593 downwards.
TTCCTCGTTGTCGTGGATCTCTTCTTTTTATTTCTATTTTAGTGGTTTCTTCATCTTCGTTGCACACTGCTTGTCCTGTTTTTTCTTTGTTCGCTACTCCTTTGCTACTTTCTTCCTTGGGGATTTTCTTACTCCAGAGGCTTCAGCTGGCCTCTTTTACCGTCCTTTCTTCAGTCCTTATTTTGTGGTTGTTTGTCTTTGTGCTGACCTCACAGGCGTTGGGGATACATGGATATTCGGTGCTATAGCTTCCATGATGCCTACGAGTCCTTTCTTCACAAACTATCTGGAAATACCTTCAAAAATCCTCTTAAACATACAACGAGATGATCGGTTCTCACTCTTTCGCAAATTTACAATTTGAATTCTCCAGAGCACAAAGTGTAAAATGTGGAGGGGGATATGGATTTTATAGAAAATTTGAGTTTCAAACCTCATGATATCTTAGATCTTGTTCATTTAATGCATATATGGCGCTAGATCTGACCAATTGTGCTTCTTAAATATGATTATCCCATGCTTCTTAATGGAAAATTTCTTTTAATGGAAATTTTTTCCTTCCAATGGTCATATTTATGGTTATCTTCGACACGTCCCCTTCATTTTCGCAACAATCCTTCCTTCATCTCAATTCTTTCAGACTTCACCATACTCCTGAATATCATGCAGTGATCATCTTCAACATGGTTCTTTCAGACTTCAACATACTCTCATTATCATGCAATGATCTTCCCTTGCAAAATTCCCTTTCTGCAGAGTATTTTACAGTCCATTGCCCACTTTCAACTATACGTGGCAATAATATTGTCCTCCCTTCATCTTTCAATGCATAAGTCCAGGGAAAAATTCGTCCCTATATATCTTCAACATACTACCATTCACTCATCCTGGAATCAACTAACCATCTAACTTCATGAGTTTAGTTATGCCACCATCAAAGATGTGCATGATGATATACGGTCCCAACCAATGTGTTTTAAATTTTCTTGGGAAATTCACGAATTTTCTATCATTTAAAAGTACAATATCTCCTTCCTGGAATATCTTCTTCTTGATATTTCTATCATGCCAGGTTTTCTCCCTTGCTTTTTTTTCTTGATGATGGAATCTTTCTATAAACATGTCTTCTTCCAGAGCATGCAACTATGCCATCCTTTCTTTCATTATATCGAAGTCTTCCATGTCTGTAAAATCTGTGATTCTCAAACTTGGCATAATTTACTCCATAGGCATGACTGCTTCTTGTCCATATACAAATCTAACAGGTGTCTCACTTGTCATTTTCTTGCATGTTGTCCTATTATCTATATGCCCACAACATCGTTGGAATCCTTAGGTCCCAATAATTTTTGTTCACATTACACGCCTTTGTGAGTGCATTTCTAGAATCTTATTAAAGTCTTCAACTATCCCATTCACTTGTGGATGATATGGGGTACTTTTCTGATGGTACACTTGGAATTATTTAGTCAGTGCCTCAATATTCATATGAAAGAAATGTGAACCTTGGTCACTCATCTATTTTTAGACACCCGAATCTAGACAAATGTATTCAAATATGAGCTTCATGGTGGTATCTGCGCTAAAATCCTTCACTGGTTGTGCCTCAACCCACCTCGTCAAATAATCAGTTACAGTGATTATGTATCTTGTGCTGATCTTCTTTACTGGTGGGTTAATAGGTCCAACAAATTCAGTAGCCCATTTTTCAAATGCTTGCAACATCACTTGTGGATTTAATGGAATTTCATCTCTTTTTTATGGCTTTCCTATTCTCTAGCATGCATCACATGCTCATCAAAAGTCCTTTGCATCCTTATGCACTGTGGGCCACCATAACCCAACCCTTAAGATATTTTTTGCATTGGAATTTCCTACATAATTGGCATTTTTGTACAAATGTCCTACAATCAATGAGAAATCAGTTGCTTTGACTATGAGATCCTTATTTTTCTACTTAGTTTCCTCCGTGGGCGTCATTCCTATGGCCAAAAATAAATAATATCAGTGAAGTGATCATATGCGACCCTGATTGCAAATAACTACACGTTGGGCAGGTTATCCTTGATACTGTTGGGTTCTACTCTTGTCTATAACCTTGACATATGATTAGGCTTGACATTCAATCTACCTAGTTTGATTACAACTTCGAAGTCATACTCCTGGAACAACAATAACCATCGGCAATTTTTTCCTCATAAAAGAGGTTATTCACTAAATACTTCAGCGCGGAGTGATCAGTGAACATCTTGAAATGTGCTTCCAACAAGTAATGCATGAACTTATGTAATGCATAGACCATAGCTAACCCTTCTCTTTTTGTCATTGAATAGTTATTCTCTACCTTGTAAAGTTTCATGCTTGCAAAATCTATGGGGTGATCAATTTCTCCTGCACATGGTTGTGTTTGTACTATACCCAACGCTATACAAGATGCATCAACATGTACATGAAATTCCTTATTCCAGTCTAGGAAAAATAGAATAGGTATAGTTACCATATTCTCTTTTAGTATGTCAAGGATCTTTTGGCATTCTTCATCCCATTGAAAAGTGACATCTTTCTTCAATAACTTCTCCATTGGCACAATTATCTATGCATATCCCTTTATAAACTTTTTGTAATAGCTAGTGTGTCCAAGTTTCATGTGCAGTTGTTTCACTTTCTTAGGTTGATCTAGGTTTACAATAGCAGCAATCTTCACAGGGTCCACCATGAGTCCTTTCTTACAAACAACATGTCCCAATAACACACCAAAAGGTACACAAAAGATACTCTTCCTCAAATTCAATGAGATTTGATATATCCTACATGTATCCAACATCAAACTCAAGCTCACAACATGCTTTTTCAACAACCCAAAGACTATCTAGTCATCAAAGTAAACTTCCAGAAATTTTTATATATACTCTTTGAAAGTTGTGACTACAACTCTAGAAAATAAGGTAGGAGCATTCTTCAATCCAAAAGGCATCATCGTGTACTGGTAAGAACCCCATTCTATAGAAAAATTTGTCTCATGTCTATCCTTTGGAAAAATTTTGATCAGATGGTCACCCAAAAATCCATATGTGAAATAATAGGCCTCGTGTCCTCCTACATTGTCCAATACTTTGTCTGTAAATCGTGTGGGAAATGGTTCATGCAAGCATGCATCATTCAATTTCCTTAATTCCACACATATTTTGATCTCTTCCTTTGCCTTAATTTCGTTAACTACCACGGGGCTTACCCATTTAGACTCTTCGACCAATTCAATGATCCCATATTTGATCATTTTATCTAACTCCACCTTTACTTTCTCCTTGTATTTCAGATTCAATCTATAGGTTCTTTGCTTTATTTGCTTCACATTAGGTTTTAGAGGAATCCTCATAACTCCTAGGTACCCTACTATGCCCTTTAATTCAAAAAACTTCATTGGTAAGACTCTTCATACTTGTGCAATAGCTCTGAAATTTTTCTAACCGTGTCTTCATCACAATAACCTCCAATCATTGCAAATTTTGGTTCTTCTTCTGATCTTATATTCACCTTCTTCATTTTTGTGGGCTTCGCTATATCAAGTATTTTAGGTTCTGGTCCAATAACTTCACAATGTCCTTCTAATTATAGGATATCAATATTACATGGATCCTCATCATCCTCTTCTAAAGTCACATTATAGCATTCCAGTATGTGTTGCAACTATGCAATCCAATCTGGCTGCGTCCATGTTAGCGGAGTTGTGTTCTTAAAAACCTTTTCTTTTACTTTCTGAAGGGCTTCATCTATGCACAGACAATCATATTCAAAACTAAATGTTAGTATCAACCCTTCAACCACATTTTTCCAGTTTGCAGTTCCATGTCACAGTTCTGTCTCAAGATACCAAATCAAAGGTATCATTTCCAATGTGTGAAAAAACACATGTACCCAATCTTGTTCTAGAACTTCTCCACAAAATGAAGTGAAGCAAAAAATATGCTCCTGGGGTTCAACCTTTCCATCATATTTTACTTTGATTCTGGTATCTACTGGCCCAAATCTGAGCCTTGTCATCCTTTGATACTCTTCCCAAATCCTATATTCTCTTTATGAGTACCCCATCATCTAGTAGGTGTAGACCTGAGGGCTACATCAAAAGCTTGGAACCTCTCCTCTTCTGGTATTTTTCTTTTAAAATTATCAAGAAAAATACTTGCATATCCTATCCCATCATAATAAAGAAGATCACGTACCTCTGAAGTTATGTATCAAAGTGATCTTGTGATTCTGGCACATCATCTTGTAGATGCTTCATATAGCCAGTTCTACCAATTTTCCATCTCTTCGTCGGAATATGAAGTATAGGAACTATCATGTTCCCAGCTTAGTTTACCTTCTATAGTTGGATTAATCCAATCTTCCTCCTTAGTCATCATCTTGTAAATTTTGTCAGCATCTGCGTCATAGTGACTCATCGTGGACAACCTCTATATAGTGCACTCCCTCCGATGGGTCTAGAGGAACAATGACCCTCATATTTTCCTTTTCGAACACCAATTTTCTTTTCTTGAAATTTATTATTGCCATAGTATCAAATTCCCAATCCAATCCAAGCTACGCTAGATATGGATTTCTGTCATCTACAATTTCAGTCACCTTGAAGTCTGCAAGAGCATGCACTCCTTCAATATCTACCACAACGCCAAGTAACCTTCCCATAGAGAGAATCTTTTGTTGGTTGGCCATCCTCAACTGGATCAGTGACCACTGCAAATTTGGATTTCCTAATAATTCCCAATTTTTCTTAAGCAAAACGTTAGCATCAGATCTTAAACCTAGGATTACCTGCTCCATATCATATTATCTAATCTACATAGTTAGTGTCATTTCCTTACCTGTTCTCTTATTATGTCGATGTAAATTTTTTTACTGCACTCTGATCACTTTCTGGCACTTCTTTATTAGTGTGTGATTCTAGCAACTCCTGAATTCCTTCAACAACCTTTTGATTCCTCAAAAACTTCATGTAATTTTGTAAGAACGATCTTAAAATACTTGGATCAAATTATTTCAACTGAGTAGTTAGTTTAGCACTATCATTCTTTGGTTTTGGCATTAAATTTGGCATCGGTTACACTTTAGACATTGAAACTCCAATATCCATGAAGCTTCACTTCGCCTCCATGAACGTTCCTTTTTTCATATAAATAGTGAACCCAGGGGATTTTTATCCAGTCTTTCTCACACATGTGTATTCCATCGGCTTCTTGCCTTATGCTTTATCATCTCCCATCATGGCTCCACTCCTTGTTACAATATTGATACGCAATTCATCCTCCCTTGGTTCATCGATCATGATTTGCAGATTTTGTGTGGGTTGTTGGTTCCTTTTCTCATGCATTTTCTCCATAAGGACCGGACATTCTTCTATCACATGATCAAAATATTTGCAGTACTTACAAGTTTTAGTAGAAATCTTAAAATATCTTGCATCTTGTATTTTTTATCCGTATTTATAACAAATAGTCTAGTCACGCCATCGACTAGCTTCTCGTCCTCATCTTTGTCCTTGGAAACCTACCCGACCATCATGTTGTCCTTAATCCTCATCCACATATCCTTAAACTTGCATTATATATTCATAAACAGTGTGTTCCATCATCAAATCATAACTTCAACAGTTCTTCTCATCATGTCCCACTGACCTACAGAAGTTGAAAAAGAGCTGCATGGGGGTCTGCACATACTTCTGCAATATATACCATTGTTATGGACAATGTTGTTGTGTAGTTGTTACACTAAATTGTCACCATGACGTTTTACTATCTGTATGAGTTTATCATTACTCATAAAATACTCCCTTAGAAGTCTACAAACATCAAGTTCCTAAAACCAAGCCTTGAAATTGAGAGAAAAGCTTATAAAAGTCATAAAAATACTTGTATCGCACTTTCTCTTAGTATTACCTGTGGTGCCGCATATTTTTTCTCTAGAAAATGTGGAACCGACCCCACTTTATCTTCATTCAAAGTGCGGACTCCTGTAAAAGGTAAATTGAAGGAGGAAGTAAAATTTGGAAGCCCATTTGGTTGAATCTAGAAGCTTCTGGAAGCAATTATTCAGTGGAAAGTTCACTCCTTTCATGTACATTCATCCCTCCATTAAAGGAACCTACCCCTTGGTATGTGGAACTTAATCCCTTGAAAGAGGATTCTATCCCCTCTTATTTGAAGCTGCAAACTCTTCTCTTTTGCTATAAATTTAGGCCATAGTTAAGCCTCAAGGAGAGTTAGGCTTTGAGATTTTTTGAGGAGAATTGCTAGAAAAACTCAGACTCTCTTAACTGATTATCATATGGGAATGATTACACACTCATGTGTATGTTAGTCGAGAAAGTGCAAAGGCTTGTCAAAGTAGAGGAAATTCTTGTTCCGAACCCTGGAAGGACCTGTACGACATCAAGGCGAACACGGTTGTAAGGCTCCTTCTTTCATCAAAGATAATACAAATGGATCTTGTTTTCTCAATGTGTTGTTTATTTAAATGGTTTATTTCTTGAATTCCTTGATCATCAAGATAGATTTATGGTTGAATTGATTCATATCACTTGACGCCTTGAGCGATGAGTGAGAAACCCTACGCGCTGGAGTCTGCAGAAACCCTAGCCGACGGATCACGCGCGGCTCTTCCCCTCCAGGCTCTCAGGCTTGGATTCACGGCAATGGCAACAAGCCCGGCGGGGGACGCCCTGACCCCCCCTGCAAACAAAGATTCCTCTCGCGCCAATACTGTCCAAAACAATGATGGCGCCCACAAGCAACAGGAAACGACTGATCCCTCTGCGACCTCTTCGCAGGCACAACAGGACAAGGGGGCCCCCTCTTCCTCCACCTGCAAACCTATTGCGCCAGAAAGGCCTAAGATTGATCTGCCCAGTCACCGCATCAATGCACAAATCCAATACATGAGGGATCATGCCCTCATCGGAAAATTCATCGGCTTTTGGCCCACGGAAAAAGCTCTACAAGGTTGGATCGCTTCCAAATGGAAGCCTAAAGGACACGTAACACTCCAGCTTGGCCCGAAAGGGTTCTTCACGGTGATCTTCATTTGCCTAGAAGACCGCAACAGAGTCATGGATGAAGGGCCATACTTCTTCAACTCGGCCAGACTGTATCTCAGAAACTGGGTGGAAAGATTTAACCCAGATAAAGAAAACTTCAACTGGGCTCCCGTCTGGATCCGTCTGTATTCACTACCGCTTGAATACTGGGATGAAGACACGTTATAGGAGATAGGAAAGGGCTTAGGGCAGTTTATCAAAGTTGCAGAAGAGACAAAGCTCCGTCGCTACACTTCTTACGCGCGAATCTGTGTCTATATGCACTTGGACAAAGCCCTTCCTGATGCAATTAGCATTTATCATGATGATTACGAGTGGATCCAACCATTGGACTATGAGCATGTCCCATTCAGATGCCGTCGATGCCATGCCCATGGGCATCTCTTCAGAGACTGCCCCCTCAATGTCTCCTCTCAGAACAAAGAAGTTGATACACAACCTGAATTAGATGGTTTCACCAAAGTCCCTCCTTGCAGACGGCACAATAAGAAATCCTCGACGGCGGGTAAGAAGTCCTCTCCTTCCTCCAATGTTCCTTCTACCAGCAACAGCTTTGCCATTTTATCCGATTCGGCTCCTACGCTAAACTCAAGCCAAACGCCTCCCATTCCTCAACAAATCCCCCCCATCTCCACCCCCCCTTCTGGTCATGTGAACCCTTCATCCCCACAAACAGAAAAAACCGCCCCTGCAACCTCCGCAAACCCCACTTCCAATCCCTCCATTGAAACTAAGCTCTTAACTTGGCATACAGATACCATGGATCTGGATGATCCTAAGTCTAATACTCTCAAATCCGGAAAGGAAACTGCTGCTCGCGATACTCCTAATCCGATGGAAGAAGATTCTGAGAGCCTCGAGCTTGGGGATCTTGATATTATTGGATTGGAGGACGCATGCAAGCGCCAAGAATTTGACAAAATCAAACCCCATCAGATAGATACTTTGGCAAAGGTCCTTCCCAAAGCCTAGCAGCAGGAAAAACTTGGAGTCCAGTCAGGCAGCCATTGGGATAGTCTTAAAGTAGCCAAAGAATCCAAAAAGAGAGGCAGAAAGCCAGATTGGCAGCGCACAATCTCCATTGGGGAAATGCTCGTAAACTCTGAAAGATACCCCAAGTTAACGAGGTTCTTCCCACCCCTTCCAAATAGTTCCTCATGAAGCTAATATCATGGAACATCAGAGGGCTAAACAGCCCCGGCAAGCACAAAATGATAAAAAATATGATACAAAGAGAAAAACCAAACATTCTCTTTCTTCAAGAGACCAAATGTAATAGTGAAGTTTTAGGCTCACTCTTTTCAAAAGTTTGGCCTAACAGCAACTCTGTAGCAGTAGATGCCTCTGGCTCCTCCGGAGGGCTTGCTATAGCATGGGACACTCAGTCCATAGTCTTATCTGATATGCATGCGGCTCACAACATCATTCAAGCTATCTTTCATCCCATTGGCACGAGTATATACGGGCATCTCTCAAATGTCTATTTCCCGCAAGATCTTACCAACAAGATAGGCCTTTTAAATACATTGGAAATGCTAAATTCTCACAGAACTCATCCTTTATGGATAGCAGCAGGGGATTTCAATATGATAACTAGCATGGAAGAACGAACAGGCGGAAGAACCAGACCAGATCCGGACAGTGCTCACTTCAAAGACTTCATAAACAACAGCTGGCTGATAGACCTCCCATTCTCTAATGGAACGTTCACCTAGAGTAATAAAAGATCAGGAGCCCAGTATGTTGCCTCAAATCTAGATCGATTCCTCATCTCCGACAATGCTATACATCTGGGAGGCGATCTAGAAGCATCTATTCTTCCTCTTACAGGCTCGGACCATTGGCCCATTGCTCTTCTTTGGCACAACTTTGGACCCCAGCTTAAAAAGCCATTCAAATTCGAAGCTTTCTGGCTTTCACATCCTACCTTCAAAGAAATGGTCACATCAGCTTGGCAAAACTTCCTCCCACCTCAAGGTTCACGTATGTACCAATTTCAACAAAAGCTAAAACATCTCAAGGCGCTCATCAAAAACTGGAACATCACAGTTTTTGGCAACATCTTTCAGGAGATCAAAGCCCTCGAAAGACAAATGGAGGAAGTACAGCAAAAAATCATTGAACAAGGCAGAACAGAGGATACTACTACCCAAGAACAGAGGATCCAGAAGCAACTTGAAGAGAGGCAAAGACAAGAAGAAATCTTGTGGAGACAAAAATCCTGAATCAACTGGTTAAAGGAAGGAGAAAGGAACACTTGTTTCTTCCATCGATCCACAATTCAGAGGCGCATGCAAAATCGCATTCACCATATCAATAACCAACATGGAGAGCAAGTAGAGCAGCATGAGGAAATTGAACGAGTTCTTCGGGATCATTTCAAAGCCACGCTTCAAGAGGATAGCAATATTGATAGACAGCCAGCCATTGATACAGTCTCTCAACTTATTCCTAAACTCATATCAGAAGAACACAACAAAACGCTTCTGCGCCCTGTCTCCTACCAAGAAGTTGAAGCAGCGATGGCACAAACTAAAGATGGGAAGGCGCCAGGGCCTGATGGATTCACTGCAAACTTCTTCCATCACTTCTGGGAGCTCATTAAAATTGAAGTCTGGGAGCTGGTAGAAGAATCAAGACTAACACACTGGCTCCTCCCCTCTTTAAATGCCACTTTCATAGCTCTGGTGCCTAAAGAAGAGCAACCAAGCACTCCTGAAAAGTACCGTCCCATCGCCCTCTGCAATGTGATCTACAAGATCATCTCCAAAGTCATTGCCAACAGATTAAAGCCCCTTCTGCCACTCCTCATATCGCCAGAAAAAACGGGCTATGTGGAAGGACGCCAAATTATGGATGGAATCATCATGACTCACGAAGTAATACATTCCCTCAAAAGCACTAAAAAATCAGGTATGCTTCTCAAAATCGATCTCTCTAAAGCTTTTGATAAACTTTGCTGGCGCTACATTCAGAGCATTCTTAAAGCTTATGGCTTTGATCACATGTGGATTCGATGGATAATGAGTCTCATCACTACCCCTCTCTATTCCATCCTTGTAAATGGATCCCCCTCCACCCCTTTTGTCTCCTCCCAAGGCATCCGGCAGGGTGACCCCCTCTCCCCCTTTATTTTTGTTCTTATGTCTGAAGGCCTCAGCAGACTCATTCAGCATGCTATCCATGAAGGGCATCTCCATGGCATCTCCCTTCATGGCTCGCCAGCCACCACTCACCAGCAATTTGTTGATGACACTATGCTCTTTGGCTTCCCTTCAGCTCAGGAAGCTAGGTCTTTCAAGCGCATTCTGCACCTCTTCTCTTTGGCTTCTGGCATGATGGTCAATGTTTCCAAATCTCAACTTTTCTTCTTCAACACCCCTCCTTTAATTCAATCTAGCATTGCCCGTATCCTTGGTTTCACGCTTGCTCGCCTCCCTGCCAAGTACCTAGGCGCCCCTCTCATTGACTCCGCCCTTAAGCATTCAGCCTGGAACACTCTCCTTGATAAACTTGAATCTCACCTTTCCTCTTGGACTTTCCGAGCTCTAAACCTGGCCAGTAGACTGATCCTCATCAAAGCCGTTCTGAAATCTATGCCTCTATACCTCTTTTCTGTGCTCGCAGCTCCTAAATGGGTGCTCAATCACATCAAGAACCTGCAACGCCGCTTCCTTTGGGGCTCCACCACTCACTCTCGGAAATGGGCGCTAGTCAACTGGAACACTGTTTGTTCTCCCAAAGAAGCAGGTGGGCTCGGTCTCAGAAATCCCCTACACAGCAATGAAGTCATGCGGGCTAGACTCTGGTGGAATTGGCTTTCGAGCCCTCACACTCCTTGGGCCAAATTATGGGCTGCTAAATATGCCAACAACAGACCGCCGAATGACTTCATTAGACTCAAACCAGCGATGACTGGGTCTCTCATCTGGAATGCTGCCAAACAACATTATGCTCTTATTCAACAACATAGTTTTTGGGAAGTTCGGAATGGTCAAAATGCCCGATTCTGGGTGGACTCTTGGCAACAGAGGCCGAAGCTCATAGATTTATTAAATCTGCCCAATGCTGAGAGATATAATGGGCATGAAGAATGGAAAGTAAGCCAATGCTGGTTAACCAACTCCAACAATGACTACCGACTGTGGAAACACCCATCTCTTCTTCACCCTACTACTCCAAGCAGCTTTTGGGAAGATCTCCAAGTAGAACTTCAACATTGCAAAATCCGAATCTTGACCGATCCTGATATCCTCCGTTGGGGATACTCGCCAAAAGGTATTTTTACCACTAAAGAAGCCTTCAGCTTAATGCACTCGATTCCTCTCCCTAAAGATAAACTCTGGCAATTTGTTTGGGCTAAGGGGACGTGGCCTAAGGTTTCTACTTTTCTTTGGCTCCTTAGTCACAACAAAATTCTTACTTGGGACAATCTTCTCAAACGTGGTTTCTGTGGTCCTTCACAATGTCCAAACTGTCAGCAGAACAATGAAACCATACAGCACCTCATGTTGACCTGTCAGTTAGCCAACCAGCTATGGAACAAAATTTTCTTTCGAAGTCAGCAAAGAAAACCTCAAGGGAACATCACCAGCATTCTTCGACATTGGCCCAAACGCCCTTATAATAGCTCCATTCTTAACTCTCTTTGGCAAATCATTCCTGGTCTCTTATTTTGGTCGCTCTGGAAAGAAAGAAATAAAAGAGTCTTCAAGCACCAAACCACTCCATTAGAAATCATATGGCGTAATTTACACAACAATCTCCAAGAGTCTCTCTCTCTTCAATCTTGGCAAGCAGAGGATCTTCCAAACCTCCCTAACGAGCTTAGTATATGGCAAAATTGGCAATTCAACATCTCCACCGTTTCCAAAATCAACAAGCAGAATCCTCCCGAATCCCTCTCCTGGATTCCTCCTCCTCCAGGGATTATCAAATTGAACTTTGACGGGGCTTCTAAAGGGAATCCTGGTCCTGCGGGATTTGGTGGTATCTTCAGAAACTCCCAAGGCGACATCAAGGCTATCTATTATGGATCCATCGGATGGGACACCAACAACTCTGCTGAGCTGGAAGGTCTGTGGCAAGGACTCTCCTTAGCTCGTATCTACAACCTCTTGCCCATCATTGTGGAAGGTGATTCTCAAATTCTGATCAGCATGGTCAATAAGTTGCTCCAAGGCACCAGCATGGCCAAGGTTGTTACCAGCTGGCGTCTTGCTTCCAGAATCGACAAGATCAGCAACTGGATACAGGACAATCAGGCAATCTCCTTTACCCATACCAAGCGCGATGGCAACAAGGTTGCGGATTTCCTTGCTAATCTAGGAGTTGATTGTCTGGACACTCTCAAGCACGGCACTATCCAGATCATCAATGACAGAAACTCAATTCAGAACTGCATCAGTTTGGTGCAATTGGATCAGCCCTCTCCGGATGCGGATGGTTAGTCGCGCGCAGAGGCCAACAGGCCCGGTTATGATTCCAAAGCATCCCACTTGGGGTGGCCACATGGCCCCCCATGGCGTCTTAAATGCTGTGTTCATTACACATCTGCGATGGGCATTTATATCTGCTCGCCGCCACCTCCTGTGCATTGGTCAGTACACTCGCTATCAAATGGCGCATAACCGGTCGAATTCTCCAGATTGCTTCGTCGATGGCCACCATCCTCTGTCGCCTTTGAGCTCGCTCTGCCCGGGAGGCTCTGCTACAGGTGGAGAGAGAACAATCATGGGTCGACGGTGCGCGTTGTATAGCTGCTTGGAAACCATTCCAGGCTTCCATTACACTCACAGTAATTTCTGTCCGATTCATTTCAATTCTCATGCTCTTCCTGTTTTTGTTGATAATTCTACTCCTATAATTGCTGCTCCCTCCAGAATTTGGGTGGATTCTTCTGAGAATTTCATCATGCCCAGACTTAGGTAGTGTATGGCTTGCAGAAGGGGAGCTTCTCGGGGAAGATCCATGGGCGAGCGCCCCCCCCTCAGCCCCAATGTCGACCTCCCTTTGGAGCCTTCTGCAAGGCGTCATGCTCAGAATTTTTCTGACCCTCCTGATCCTCTCCATGACTTCCATGCTATGGCGCCTCCTCGTTCTGCCCCTTCGCCCCTTGTTCCTCCTTTGTTCCCGCCCCAGCCACACGTTGCCGCCTCCACTCCTTCTCCGGGCAGTAGATTCCTCAGATAGTCCACGCAACATACTGAATTGCGCTTCGACCATGCGTTTGACCACCCTATCTCTGTTTTCTTAACTGTTACGTTGAGCGAAGAACTCCCCTTCCCGCCTGCCTCGCATTCTATTCACTTGCAGACTCCTTCTGCTCCCGCCTTTGTTCCTACTCCTGGCCCTGAACCCGCTCCATTCATCCCTTTCTTCGACGCTCCTACTGTTCCCATCCCTTCCTCCTCGGGACATTTCAATTTGCAGATGGATGCAGGCCTGATAGGCGCATAGGAGAACAAGACTGATGAAGGGGACCTGGACAACCAGTATGGCTGCAGAATTGTGGAGGAGCATACTACTTCAGATTAAATGCTCACTCACTTCCATGACAAGTTTCCTGTATGAACTCTGTTTCAAACTTTTTGCTAGGTCTAGTGATTCAATGACTACTCATAGCAGATATAGCTGCATGCATTTTTTGTATCTTTCCAGCTTTCTTATGCTCAGTACAGTTAACTCTTCACCGGTTTCCCAGTTACTCGGCGGTGTAATTACTTACAATCGAACTGGTTTCCCGTTTATGGGCAGTTCCATATATAGACTGATAGTAGCAATCAGGCCCGGTCTCAGGCTTCTTCAGCTGAGCTGTGGCAGTTTTGTAATTTTATGTTCATAATAGAAATAGCGCAATTTAGCAAAAAAAAAAAAAAAGATAGATTTATGGTTTATGAATTAATTTATATTATGCAGGTGCTTCTGATTCTTTCATGTTTGTGAGTGCAAATCCCGAAAGGAAACGTACTTAAAGCGATAGGAAAGAAGACTACAATCAGCACTGGACTACAGGTAAGTCCTAAATCCTTCATTATAGATAATTCTAAATCAAATATAATCTAGAGAAAGTATTTTACATATGTCTGTTTGTTGCTAGTTATCATAGGATACTAGGTAGATCTGTCTTGTCCGCAAGAAAGATTTATCCATCCAACAAAATGGCGACTCTGTTGGGGACTTGATCTTGAACTTTGTTTTCTTTTATGTTTTGACTTGTGAAACTATTTTTCTGATTTTGATTGATTCATGCTGGCTTGGGTAATTTATTCTTGTAGAATCCCTGAAAAGTGCTTTAGAATTTTTTTTTTTCTTGAAGTTTTCTGGTCTCTGCACTTTATCTTTAGGCAGAGTGCAGTCATCTCCACTGTTTTTTTGTATACATAGTGTGGTACGCACCTGTTTGCACTAAAACCTGCGGACCCTGAGAAATTTTTTAAAAAACTCAAAATTCTCTTTTCTAGGATCGGCTTGCAAGGTTCTCATTATATACCCAAACTTGTATTTCTGTCAGAAAGCTTTGTGTGAGAGTTTCTTTCAGATTTCTTAAGTTTTGAATGATTTTCTACAAGATCTGCATGTTATAAGTGATTTTTTCTTTACCTTTGTGTCACTCAAAGATAAAAAACCTCTGTATACCTTAGATCATTGGTATTTCATCATTTTTTTACTGAGTGTGTGACTTCATAGCAGAATTTTTTTTATGATAATTAGATCCCATTTTCTCATTTGCAAATCTTTAATAACTTTTTCATTAAGTTTTGAATTTCACTTAAAAAACCATAATTAGATTTTTTTGAGCTTTGCTAATTTCAGCAAAGGATTTCTTAGTTAGATTAAAAACTAAGAAAAAATTCCTAAAAATATTTAAAGTTTTGATTTTAGATTTAATTCTTAGAATTTTTAGATCTCGAAATTATTGTTTTTAGTTTTGAGTGTTATTTCTAGAAATTGTGGTTTTCTTTTGGAGAATGTTTGATTGTAGTTTCGATCTTAAAGAATAAAGGGATTTTGTTTTTTAGAAATTGATCATTCTGAGTTCTCATAAGATAAGATTTCTTTTCGTATGTTCTTGTTTTGAAGGAAATAATTGTTTTAAAAATATTTCATTTCTCAACTCTTTCTTTTAGATAGAATTCATAGAAAAGAAATGAATTGTTTCTCATAATAGATGCATTTTTAGTGTGTTTTGAGTCGGGTCACTACATATCATCAAAGTTTCACTTTCGCACCTATTGTCCTAAGAAACAACCTATTAAAAGCAATGCTTAAATTAAAATCAATCTAGTAATTTTTATATATCTAGGACTCTTTTCACCAACATAGCTTAGGCTAGTGTCTTGGAGTAGCGAGTAATTAACTCTCCAAGACAATTAAAAAAACAAGTAGTTAATCTTGCAGTAGGAAAAATCCAATAGTAGCTTGTATGCTCTGGGAAGCTCCTCCTAAAGGATTCAAGCATGATATCATATCTGAACTAGTGAGGTGATCAATTCTATCTCATTGGGAACAATAGAATATGTGCGCATATTAACAACGATAAACCTCAGATTTACCATTGTCGAGGAGCCTAGGGTCACTTGTTGGTATACCTTGGATTATGTCAAGGAGCCTTCAAGGGGATTGAGCTTTGTTACTTTTCCCTTGCGCGTATATCGGATCGTGGACTATTCCCCCAGGTATATTTGTTCCTGTTGGTGACCTTAATGGCCATAAACTTTAAGATTTTTTCCTAAGGTGACGGTGGAGGAAATATTTCACTGTACCTGGAGCAGACGTCAACTAGACTCACTTGGACTCTCTGGAGGTTTATCTTCACTCAAGATGGTATAAGTGGAGAAACTTGCACCGGTCTGTTTCATTAAGCAGGTTGTCAGGGTAACTGTTCCAACTGCCATTTCTACATTAAATACTACGATGTTGGATTTCATCACCAACTAGTGTTTTTAGTGTGGGAATATATTTTTTGTGTGTGGTTTGATCTGCTAGATTTTATAAGTGTTTGATCGCTTGATTGTTTCCTTAGTGACTTTAGGACTTTTGATTGAAATTTTCTTTGATTGCGTGTGATTAATAATTTTTAATCGTGGCTGAATTACCAAGATAATCACGTAGACTTCAGGGGAAACCCCCTAATTATACACAAAGTCAACTTGAAGGACTAAAAGCTATGGTACCGCATAGTACCAGTAGAATTAGATCGACGAAACAAGGAGAATCATCTATAATTACTCATCCTGATTATCATGAAGTAAATCAATCAGAAACAACAGAATATATTCAAGAGCCAATTTCAATTTCCAAAATCACTAACATTTCTTCTTCAACCAGTGAATTAGCTGAAGAACCTAAAATTTCTGAGCCAGACACTGAACCTGCTGTGTTAGAATCATATTCAAGATTTGTTACTCCAACTTATAGTGATCCTGATTCACATAGAGTAAGACATCACATTACCGAAAATCTTCCTTCTGATCTCATATGTATTGAAGAACTTGTTGGTCCAGATGAAGACGTAGTTCTTCCCGAAACCCAAGAAAATTTAAATCTTAGAGAGCGTGAATCAATATTCTACAGTCCTTTTAGAACTAACACTTGGTATTTATCTTTGACATATTTTTTACAAAACGAAGGTCTTACTTATTCACCACCCCGAATTCCTTTTTACCCTCACCGAGAGGTTATCAACCTTCATTAGCTATGTCAGGTGAGTCATCTATGTTTTCTGAATCTCCAAAAACATTTTTATATGGTGGTTCATATATTCATCTGGGATACTAGTCGCTCTCTAGTACCTTCTCAGGAGCAGCTCCTCAACCAATTGAACAAGTGTTATCATCTGGTACAAATGGAAAAAATACTAGCACGTTGAACACGGAAAATATTTTTATGATGTCTGGAAATATTACAAATCCTAAACCTCAAGGAAATCAGTTACCGCCTGGGGGGAAACCTCAAGGAAGTCAGTTACCACCTAGGGGGCAACCTCAAGGTAGTCAATTACCGCCCAGAGGGCAACCTCAGGGTAATTTTTTACCCACTGGAGGTCAAACTGTAGGACAATATTTCCTGCCTGGGGAGAAACCTCAAGGACATGACATACCTCAAGGTCAATATCAACCCCAAGGACAGTACATACCTCAAGGTCAATATCAACCCAAGGGACAGTACATACCTCAGGGTTAATATCAACCCCAGATTTGGTATATGCCTCAGAGTCAATATCAACCTCAAGGTCAGTACCCAACTCAAAGTTTTCAATCTCCTTCTAGTCAACCATTATTACAAGGAGCTGGAAATTTTCCAGTTAATTATCAAACTTACGTTCAACCTGGTCATAGTCCTTCATATGCACAACCTTCTATGGGTCAATACCCTAGAATTAATATGGTGTGGGATCCATCTCAAATTCAAAAGACTTTACAACCCAATGTGGAGTTACCTAATCAACCTAGAAAACCCATAGGTTCTGGTCCAACCCAGTAACCAGTCCAGCCTACTATTCAAGTCTCTGTACCCGGTTCTGTTCAACATCCTGGGCCTAGTACACCTAGAACTCTGCCTCAAACTTCTGCCGCTGCTGCAACTTCTGTTCAACCTACCACACCTATTTCTTGAGTATTTGCAGCTCCTGTTTCTACTACCCCTGTATCAGTGAAAACTCCTCAAGTATCTGTGCCATAGTTAGTACCTAAAATTCAGACTACGGCCTAGATGCCTACAGGGAAATCTAGTACAAGTATGATTCTCACTAGTCAACCACAATTTAATTATCAACAGTACCAGGGGAAATATCAATTTGGACAGCTACACAAAATCCAACATACCAGTATCAGCTGTATCCTAGATATACTTATCAAGTACCTCAACAACCCCAGTATGGTCCAGTTAATCCTGGTTATCCAGGAGGTTTCACAATTCCTAATGCAAATCCAATTCCAGGATATCCTGGATATCCTCCTCCTGGAACTGGTTTAATCACACAAGGTTATCAAGACCCTAGTCATTGGTTACCATTTATAGCAACTTTAGATTTACCTGATTTATCACGCCTTACGAATGATCCAATATTTTATCTTCCGTATTGGCCATTGATGCCTAATAAGTTGCCCAGTGATATTCCAAAGTTTGAAGGTAATTCAGGAGAAGATCCATCTAATCATGTTATGACTTATCACCTCTAGTGTGCATCCAATTCACTAATCGATGATTCGATTTGATTGTGTCCTTTTCAGAGAACTCTCATTGGTCCAGCTGTGAAATGGTACATTGAGTTACCACGAGGCTCATTTAATAATTTTAATGCACTAGCTATTTCTTTCTTAACCCATTTTTAATTACTTGTCAGATACGACAATGGTACAGAATTTTTGACCTCGTTAAAAAAATCTACGTCTACATACATATCTGATCACATTCATGAATGGTGACGTAGGAGACGTTTAGTGAAAGTCTTTATTCTAGATCAAATTTTGTTTGAATGGTTTATCAAATCATTATTGCCCAAAATCACTGAAGATGTGGCCAAAGGAGGCGTTGTTATAGAAGAGCAAGTCATTGCTCAAGCTCAGTACCTTGACCTTGTATATACACAGTCAGGTACTCTGTATGAAAAAATCCTTGATTTACCAAGACCTGGTCAGTTAACTACAACTCCTTCAGGCTTTCATGCCGCTAATGGTGTAATTGATTCTGTTAGCACTAGCAAGAGTAAGAAGAAATCTTCCAAGATGACTTCTCCTATTATAACTTTACCCGATTCACCTAAAGGAGATTCTTTTGCTGAAACTTCCGCCGATATTCATGTTGTAGAATCATCTATAGCCAAACCTAAAACTGGTGGCAATAAGAAAGGTAATAATAAAAACAAAAAATCATCTTCAAAAGATAAAAATGATAAAACTGAACCAACTGATGATAAAATAAAACCTCGTTATCCTTGTATGATCTATGATGAGGATCATTTTAATAAAGAATGTCCACATAGAGCCGAGGTATCGAAATTCGTTAAGGGTTCGCCTATACCTGCTGTCTTGAAGGATCCCTTTCCTACTAAAGATAGTAACATTATTGGATCTTCCTCGAATATGCTAGAAGATATCTTGATGGTTGTGACGCGATCGCAAGATTATGGTAGTAAAAATCCTGTTGGTGGTAAAGAAGCAGAAAATTCCAATTCAGCATCAAATACATCTCCCTCAGTTTCTGATCCGCTACAGATTGAGAAACCGAATCCTAACTTGGTAATCAAACTGCCTGCTAAAGGTGTACTTCGTAAATCAGCTTTCAATCCACATGCGAGAGCTACTCAGAACTACAATATTGTTGAAGACTTGGCGATTTCTCCTTCAGCAATGTCAGCTCTGGAAGTGCTGCAATCATGTCTAGCCCAAAGAAAATTACTATTTTCAACCATAGGAGCAGTAGACCTTCAGGATTCGAACCTAATGATATTCAATTTAGAGAATTTTACACCCCACCTACCCCATCAAATGGCTTTTCAAATTCCAGCAATAGTAAAAAACAAACGTTGCTTTCGTACTATTGTTGATGAAGGGGCTTCTACATGTATCATGTAGTTAAAATGTTGGAAATCACTTGGTTCTCCAACACTTAACCAATTTTTGACTATCCTCAAAACTTTTGATGGAAGAGGTCGAAGGAAAAACCGTTAATCTAGATGTGGAAGTGCTTGATGCCCCTCTAGATTACAACCTTCTCCTGGGTCGCAGTTGGTCTTACGCCATGACTGTTATTGTATCATCAGTCTTTCATCTCATCATGTTTCATCATAAAGGAAAGATCATTAAAATAGATCAGTTCTCATATTATTCATTTGACCCAGCCGCTACTGATAGCATCCAACATATCGGAAAATAAACTATCCCTTATAAAGATGTTGGAGTAGGTTTACTTAAAGATTCTGCTTTACTGGGAACTTTTTCCTTGCCTGCTCCTGACGTACCTCCTCCTATTGCTAATATCAATATGATTACATCAAGTACTATTTCCTTTTATGATCCTTGGATAGTACTTTTAGACTCAGAACTGGATTCTTTCAATGGCGTGATGACTTTGAGTCCTTTTAAATTAACATATCAGGCAATACAGTCATTTCTTGATACTCCTTCAACTAAACCTGATCTAGTGAATGTGATCAATGAGGAATCACTTTCGATATCAAGCTTAGCTTCGACATCAATTCTGGATCCTGTTCAATGAGTATTCAATATTGATGAGCATATTCATGAATTTTTGTCTATAAAAGAATTACCATGGGAAGATATACATCATCGATCTTTGTTTTTACCTAATCTCGATCATTTTGAAACTGATTTTCCTCCATTTTTACCGTTGATTATGTCAATGAACCTCAGAATCCTCTCACGAATTCTGATTCTGAATTAAACTTAGCAAACATTTCTACGACAGTTCCTATTGACATCTCAGTGAAACCAGGAATTGTTGAAAACATTCATATAGGTGCTTCTTGTATGCTAGATGAACTCCAAGCATATAAAGCCCTATTTCAAGAATTTTGTGACATTTTTTCCTGGTCATATGAAGAAATGCCAGGAATCGATCCATCAATTGTTGTTCATGAAATTAAAAAATACCCAGATGCTAAACCTGTCTGACAAATATTACGTCAGATACATCCGCAAAAAGCTTCCACTATTAAAGCAGAAGTTGAGAAATTACTTCGTGCAGGTTTCATTTATCCAATTCCTTTAACGGATTGGGTATCTAATATTGTTCCAGTTAATAAAAAATAAGGGACGATACGAGTATGTATCGATTATAGGGATATAAATCGAGCTTGTCCAAAAGACAATTATCCAACCCCTTATATCGATCAAATTATTAACGATTGTGCCGGAAGTGAAATTTTTTCATTTATGGATGGATTTTTGAGCTACAATCAAATCAACATACTCCCTGCTAATCAACCCAAAACAACTTTCATTTGTCCGTGGGGAACTTTTTCTTAGTGCAAATTACCTTTTAGACTTAAGAACACTGGCGTAACTTTTCAGAGGGCAATGTCTTATGCATTTCATGACATTAAACACATTGTGCAACCCTATCTCGATGATTCACCTGCTCATTCATCGCTCAAAGAAGATCATCTTACTCATCTACGAGCTATCTTTATGAGAAGTAGGCATTATAGGATTCATCTGAATCCTCACAAATTTGTCTTTTGTGTTGAATCTAGATGATCGTTGGGATTTTTTGTCTCAAAGGAAGGTGTTCGTGTCAACCCATCGAAGGTTGAGGCTATCATCAATTTACCTCCTCCTTCTACTCCTCGCCAACTCCAAAGTTTGCAAGGGAAAGCAAACTCTTTACGTCGATTCATTCCTAACTATGCTGAGTTAACCAAAGGTTTTACCAGGTTGTTAAAGTAGAATATTCCTTTCTTTTGGGATGAGATCATTGATCGATCTTTTGATGCTCTTAAACACGCGTTGACCCGTGCACCATTATTGCATCCTCCCAATTACAACCAGGATTACTTTTTACACTTAACAGCCTCCATCTCTACGATTGGCATGGTATTAGTTCAGGAAGATGAATTCCACAATGAACATGTGATTTATTATCTCAGTCGCAATCTGCATCCAACCGAAATCAAGTACTCACATGTGGAGAAATTGGCCTTGGCAACCTTTCAAGCTATCTGACGATTCCGTCATTACATACTATTACGCAAAACGAAAGTGATTTCTGATTGTAACCCTATGATGTATATTTTGACCAAACAACTGCTAAGGGGAAAATACTCCAAATGGATTTTTATCCTGGAGGATTTTGATTTGGAATTTGAAAAATCCAAATCAAAGAAGTCATTGATATTCGTTGAACTTACGTGTGACTTACGAAGTACTGACACAGAAACTGTGGCAGAACATCTGATCATGGATGAATCTTTGTTTCTTATCAGTACCATCAATCCTTGGTATGGAGATATCATCATTTATCTCCAAACCCAAAATTTTCGCCCAAAATTTCACGGTCACAACGACAAAAAATCCATTTTCAGACTCAGCAATATCATATTGTTGGTGACACACTATATCGTCGTGGTGAGGACTCTGTTTTTCAACGTTATATAACTCTTGATGAAGCTGAAAAGGTTTTAAAAGACTGTCACTCTGGAGCATGTGGCAGTCACATGTCTGGGTATACCACAGCCCAAAAGATATTGCGCGCTGGATATTTTTGGTTGTCCTTATTTAAATATTGTATTTCTGCTATCCGAAAATGCCACAACTGTCAAATATTTGATCTCAAGATGCGTGCACCACCCTCTCCTCTTCACCCTATAATTTCTGTTGGTCTTTTTTCAAAATGGGGCATTGAATTCATTACATGTAACCCTCACTCGGTCGGGGGGCATGGGTATATTATTCTCGCAGTATATTATTTTACCAAATGGGCTGAGGAAATGCCTACATTTGCAGAAAATGGAAAAACTAAAGCTAATTTCATGTTCAATCATGTGATTGCTCATTTTGGTGTACCCCAAGCGATAATTTCTAACCATGGGAGTCATTTTCGAAACATAATGATGACCGAACTGACTGATCAACTTGGCCTGCGCCATGAAAATTCTACACCATATTATCTGTAGGCTAATGGTCTGGTTGAAGCTATCAATAAATTTTTAGTCACCATGATTAAACGAATCATCAGAATTCATAAATCGAATTGGTATACCATGCTTTTTTTAGCACTTTGGGCATATCGAACCTCAGCAAAAACATCAACAGGTTTTACCCCTTTTCAATTGGTTTACGATTTAGAATAAATATTACTGATTGAATGCGAGATATCATCACTCCAACTAGCCATAGAGTTACTACCAGCCACTTCTGAAGAGGAGAAATGCTTTTTGTACTTAGCTTAATTAGATGAGAATCGGCGCACCGCTGCATTAGCTACCGAAACTCATGCGAAATGAATGAAAGCTCAGTATGATAGAAGTGTTACACCTTGTATTTTCTCAGAAAGAGACTTAGTCTTGGTTTATGATCAAGCTAATGACAAGCTAGGGGCTGGGAAATTTAAACCCATGTGGCATGGTCCTTATATTGTCAAGCGACAACTTGCAAAAGGGGCCTATGAACTTATTGACTTTGACAGGGTCTCTTTAGGAAAACCCAAAAATGGGCTTTATCTGAAGAGATATTACGCTTGATTCTTGTGTGGAGATCTTCCCTATATATTAGTTATTTTTCATAAACTGGTGTGTTGTAGATTAGAAAGTGTGCCTAGTTTAAGTGTGCTTTTACTACTATCTCTGCTTATCTGGATCACTCTTGATTTTGCAGATGTCGATGTCCATTCATACATACATTGATTTTGCTGATGGTGATTGTTCTAGTACATGGAACATTTCTTCTGCAGCTTGGGTGATTTATTCACCCACTGATGAGTTAGTATCTATGCATGGGGTAAGCCTCGGTCAAATGACAAACAATATTGCAGAGTATAGCATAGTTATTGAGTTATTTTCTGAATCCATTTCATTTCGAATTTGAAGTTTGATTGTTAGGTTATATTCTAAACTTGTTGTATTACAATTGAATAGAGTATATGCAATTAAAAACCCAGTGTTGTTAAGATTATTTTTGAAATTTCGTCTCTTGGAACAAGAATTTGATTATATTGAGTATCAACATATTCCGAAAAATTTAAACACTTTAGCTAATGTAGTAGCTTCTAGTGTTAAAAATAGACATTTTCAATAATTAAAGCAGTAGATCAAAACAACATTTGATAACATGTTAAGATAGATAACTGGAAATAGTAGTAATATCATAGCATAAGAGTAGTGTTTTCAAAAAATACTACATCATCCTCGATCATAGGTTCAAAATTCTTTATGATCAGAAAAAAGTGATACAAAAAATGATACAAGTATACAATATCAATCATCCACTATCTATGGTGATGATCATGATAAAACACTACAGCCCATGCCACCTTGCTCAAAAATCTCCTGAACAATCTCGGAACCCTGATAACATATCTCTATAAGCGGAGCAGAATGTCATCTATGGTAGTCTCTGGAATATCTAAAGGCAACCACTCTAGATGGCTTTCCAGATCGGTAAGGACCTCTGCTGTCTGATCCTGTGATGGTGGTGGTGTTGCAGTTGGTTTCCTGTTAAAAGGACGGAGAGTGGCTGGTCGACGTGGACCCACATCTGCATTTGAAATTTTTGTCATCAGTTTTGGAAGATTTAAAAAACAAAATAAAAATCAGAATTTAGAACATGTCAAAATGATTTTTACCTAACTCATCCCACTATTTCCCTGGAGGAAGAGACATATCTTGATCGTCGCGGAAATCTATCCCAGCATAAGGGAAATCTTCTATCATGAAGACTTGATTCTCCAACCAATGAAAATAGGATGGAGTAAAACGAACAACCTCGCTGCCTTCACTGTGGCGGGCCATCAATGCAACCCATTGAACCATTCGAGGCTCTTTGACTCTACCATGATCAACTGCAATAATTTGTGGGGCCAGTAAAGGAATCCTCTCTAGAGAAAATGTAACCATGATCGCTCCATATCCGAATTTTTTCAACTTCACGTTTTTTTCTCTAGTCAGATGGCCTTTGACATTGGCCAACACTTACTCACACCAAATGAAAATGGTGCCTCTAAAGCAATCAACAACAGTTTGCATTTGGGATCTTGTAGCGACATGTGGAGCTGCGCTCGCACACAACCTGGTTACCGTAAAGGCAACCACTTTAATCTCAGGAAGAATAATGGTTTTTGTGTCAATACGTTTATCCTTGGGGTCTGCTTCTTCATTGCAAAATTCTTCCTAAAGGCTAGTGACAAACTGGCCACCTTCCCTAGCCCTAAACAAAGAGAGTGGCTCGCCCCTCTTTGATAAACCAATGAGGAAGTATATATATTATAGCTCAATCTTGAGCCAGTGTCCTCCAATGATAAAGCATTGTTCCTATACATCCCATTGTTTGACTATCCAGGTAATTAAATCTACCTGAGCCCTCATACCTTGAATGGCCCGAAATTTGTACAAACTGCATTCTCTTAAAACGCATAATATAGGCGGATGTAACATGGCAACCTCATCAACTTCGTCATGCTCACGTTCTCTCCATTCAAGCATTGTAAATATTCTACAATGGACAAACTGAAATATTAAAAACAATTTGAATGGGAAAATTTGGTTTAAATTGGGAGATTTGTTCATTTCATTTTTCCGTACGGCACCTCTGCACTTTTCACATAAAAAAAATGCGTGGATCCACACGTATCTTATGCGTAAGGTGCAGGACCACGACAATTTTCCCTTTGTAAAATTGTCGAGGTCCGCAGGTTTCATGTGTCTTACCTGTGGACCCCTGTGAGTGAATTTTTGAACCTATTTTTCTCCTTAAAAATCAATTTGAACCCTAAATTGAAAAATTAAACGGATAAAAATGAAGCTAAGGATGATGTGGATTACCTGGAACTGACAATTTTCGATTCTGACAGGCAAATCTTCCGCAATCTTCTCTGGAACGTTTTTTACCAAAGGCTCTCAACTTTCACTCTGAAATAAAATGGTAAAAATGATTGACAAAAACTCCTTTTTATAATATTTTTTGAATAAATAATTTTTTATTTTTATTTTTTCACTTTGAAAATTGGTTTTCCAAATTATTTTTATTAATCATAAACAGGTATGTTTAATTTTTGAGTTTTTGTGCAAAATACAGGATTTTTTGGGTGAAATGGTCATTTTGACAAAGGAGTATACTTTTATCACTTTTTCGAACTCGTTAAAAATTACGAAAAAGCGAAACCCTGGAGTTCTCTTTTAAGCCTTTTTCCGACTCTCTAAAGATGAAAATATTATTGAGTACTTGACTATTCGAACTCGTTAAAGGAAATGAACATTCTATAGAAATTTGAATAACTAATATATTATTCATCGAGATTCTCCTTATCACACACTATTTTAGCTTCATGCACAATACAAAATCTCTTCTACCATTGATCATTACATGCGGAAATAAAATCAATTGCATGCGCACATTAAAACCATAAAAATTCACACATATGAACACAGTATTTCATGGGAAATCTTAAAGTTGAAAACCCCCAACTATCTGTATATTATATGTCATAGAGATCATGTAAAAATCATTGTACAAAGCTCCTCACAAGCTCTCAGCACAACCTCCAATTGCTACACACTAATCAAGCTAGATCTAACAAAACACATGCTCCAATCTCTACCACCTGATAGCCAGCATCTATTGCATAATCAATGTTGTAGGATGGCTCATTAAATAACTTGAAATACTTGGCTTGTACTGCGCAATCCTCATGGGCTCCTCCAATCACTGGTTGTTGCAAATATGCAACAGTATAGTCACAACTGATAGTCACACTGCTCTTTCACCTATCTCTTCACTGGTCTCCACTGAAACTGTCCATGCACTGAATTTAAATGATGTATTCTCTAGTTGATTAATGAGTTTATAATTAGTGAATTAATTAATAATTAATTCACACCACTCTTCACTAGTGTATTAATCAGTTAGACTAAATACAACTAGCTCAACTATGTTTAGATTAGTTAAACTGAACACAAATCCATTAACTCCTCAATCAACTCCACCAAACTCTGTCACATGAGTTCTAACTGAAGTATCCATGCAATAGCTCCACTTAACCCTTAGGAATAGCGTAATTCCTTCTGTCAGCTCCTGTGCCACATCTGTGCACTTAACTGAAGTGCTCCAAAAGAATAAGATAATGTTTAGAGTCCAAATATTATTAAGAGCTAATAATATTTGACATATCTATTTTTAGACTGGCAATCTAAAAATAGATTCCGCCCAATATGTCTAAAAATATAAGTCCATATATTTTTTCCAACTTGACCAACCATCCACAAATAGCATCCTGCAACTCATAGAACATGATCCATATGTCTAAAAATAGACATAGTCTAAAAATAGACTTTGCGCCAAAAATAGCCTGCGGGCCCACTTAGTGAAGGCGACTTCTTTCCACTAAGCTCATCATATTGTTGCAATCTCAACACTCCCTCTCAACAAGATAAGGATTATCTGCAACCCCTATCCTGCCCCTGTGGTATTCGAATTTGCTCCTGGTGAGTGCCTTCGTCAAGATATCAGCATCCTGATCCTCCATGGGAATGTATGAAAGTAACATGATCTTCCGCTGCACACAATCTCTGATATGATGATACCGGATGTCAATGTGTTTAGATCTATCATGAAATACTGGATTAACCGAGAGTTTGATGCAACTCTGATTATCACAATAAATCACAGTAGGATCTAAGTGTGAACCGAACAACCTGACCAGGATCTTCCTCATCCATATAGCCTCGCATGTGGCCAAACTTTCTGCCATATACTCGGCCTCTGCTAAACTGAGTGCCATGGATCTTTGCTTCCTGCTGTACCAAGAAAATGTTTTCGACCTGATACTGAAAATCCCTCCAGATGTGCTCTTTCTGTCCGTTGGGCTCCCTGCCCAATCTGCATCTGTGAAGCCACACAGCTTCACCTCATCCGACTGTTTGTACCATAATCCATATCCCGATGTGCCTCTAAGATATCTCAATACATGCTTTCCTGCCTTCCAGTAGAGCTTGGTAGGCTTAACCATAGCTTGTGAAAGCTGGTTAATAGCATATCATATGTTGGGTCGTGTATTGACCAGATACATAAGCGACCCCTCCAACTGTCGATAAATAGTGGCATCCACTACCTCCGCCGAAGTAGCATCCTCCTTCCTCCATCCACTAGGAAGAGGAGTATTAACAGGCTTTCATCCATGCATGTTGAACTTCTCCAGTATCTCTCAGGCATACTTTCCTTGAGAAACAAACATTCCATCACTGCACTACCAAATTTCTAATCCCAGGAAATAATGAAAAAGGCCCAAGTCCTTCATCTCAAAATCCTTTGCAAGATCATCCTTGCATGAGTGTATCAATAGTTCATCACCTGTCAAAATAAAATCATCTACATAAAGTACAATGATCAAAAACTTACCCTCCACCACTAACTGTCTATCTCTGTGTACCAAGCACGAGGTGCTTGTTTCAACCCATACAACGTTCTCTTGAGCCTGCACACATGCGACTTGCTGCTGAAGATCTTGAAACCTTCGGGATGCTCTATGTACACCTCCTCCTCAATCACCCCATTGAGGAATGCAGTCTTCACATCCATCTAATGAATGTGCCACCCCATCTACGCTGAGAGAGCAATAATCGTCTGTATGGAAGAATACCTTGCGACAGGTGCAAAGGTCTCCTCATAATCGATCCCCTCAATCTGTGAGAAGCCTCGAGCAACAAATCTTGCCTTGTACTTCTCCACACTCCCGTCAGCTTCCTGCTTCACTTTGTAGATCCATCTTGAACCCACCACTGATTTCCCTTTCGGCCTTGGGACAATCTCCCATGCACTGTTTCTGACAATCGAATCATACTCTTCCACCATGGCATCTGTTAGAGTCGGTCTTGTCAGTCCTCCATCAGAGATCAAAAACTCTTTTTTCATTTCATTTTTAGGGGTCTCGCTCGATTCACTCAGTTGCATTTCGTTAGGGACATGTCATTATCTGATGGAAGAGTCTTGTTGTTTATTTTTCTCATGTCATGTATCTGCTGGCTTATGATTGATCATTAAAGTTCATCAAAATTCATCGAAGTCAATGTTTCAGTCATTCATAGTCATGGATGGTCTTTGGTCAGCAAAGAGTCTGTTAGAGTTTTTGGGTCTAGGGTTTTGTCGACTTAGTCTGCATGAGAGGTTCCAAATCAGTTTCCATTACAAAATTTCATCATCACATAATGCTCAAGAATGATTCTTCTTCAAAACTCTGTTTTGAAGAAGAAATCATTAAATTTGTTTTCAAATATGTAATTATTCAAAGTTTTCCAGTTGAAGATGTTCACATGCAACCTCGCCATGATCCTTTGTCGAATCCAACATCAATCATTCCTGCAAAAATAGCCAAAGTAAGTTCATTTCAGCCAGAAGTCAAATGGAAAAAAGAGATACGTGAAAGTGCCAATGGAAGCATTATAACAGTGAGTTTTTATGAGTGGAATTTCAAAGTCTTTGTACATATATAATTATAATGTTTCAACACTCCATATGCACGCTAAAAACATCAATGAAACCAAGAAAATAATGGAGAAATCAGTGGGTGGAAGAATTCAGTGTTTGCAGGCCGAAAATATGTTGAAACAGTGTGGCGTGGTGCACTGGGATAGGCCACAGCACACTGAAAGTGCACGGTGCGTAGAGCGTTTTTGCACAGTGCAAAATTGCACTGGCGTGACGCATCCAGCTTGCGCAGCGCATTGGGCTAGAGCGCGGCGCACAGGCCCAAAAACACTAATTTTTTTCATTTCTTTCCAATTTCCAAATTTGATCGATTTCTTCCTATTGATGAGGATGTGTCAGAGTTTTAAGGATCCACCATCCGTCTGGGGGAAATGCTGCACATTCTAGTTGCCTTGGCGTCCTGTACACACTATTTTGAAATCATATATGCAATAAGGGAATCAATTGCTGCACTTCACAGGTTACATGTTGTTTCATCCTCTCCAGTTACACCATCAAAAGATCCATCATGGATGTTGGAATGTGCAACCGTTCCTCCATGGAGTGCAAATTACAATATCGATGAACCAAACTCAGATGATGTTGTGGTTCGTAGTCGTAATTAGAATATTCTATTCAAGGCTCTGATTTTGGAACATTTTCTGATGCTGGGCAGTTTGATCATGATGGTCTGGAGCAGAGGCATTTATTTTGGCCATTTTCAAATGCTACACATAATATGGTGAATTCGGATCTGTACTTTTATGGCACAAGGTTGATTCTGATTGCTAAGTCACTATAATCTCGAGGCACACATGTATATCCCTTTTGCAAACATAGGCGTGATTCAAGGGCGATTTTTCAGAGAAGGCATTATTTTTTGCTTCCATTCAGTCTCGATTTTTTGAAGAGGAAATATAGCTTTATCATAATGAGTTTGAAAGCTAGTTTTCATGGTAGCTTTTGATGAAAGATGAGGGTAAAGAAGCAGAAGCAAAACCGGAGACCTATGAGGTTTTACAAAGCCTGCTTTGCATTCACGGAGCCCTACAAAGCATTATGTGATGGCACATTCATTCACCATATGCTGGAATCTCGTCTCAGTATAGTCAATGAGGCTCTCTCTGGCCTTTTGGGTGGACATGTCAAGGTTTTTGTTACAAGATGTGTCATTGAGGAGCTAAAAAAGCTGGGAGAGTCATTTTCTGGAACCGTGTTGGCAATTCGTAGACTCACGACAGCAAGGTGCAATCATGAGTCACTTAAAAGTGCTACAAAGTGCCTTGAGGCAATGGTTGGTGCAGATAATCCAGAGCACTTCTTCATTGCAACTCAGGACGGTGGTCTCCGCAAAAAGTTCCGGCAGGTTCCAGGTGTTCCTGTTGTATTTGTTCAAAAAAATTACTTGCTTCTTGAACCACCTTCCGAATATCAGCATCAAATTGCTAAGATGACTGAAGCGGAACGCATCCATATGATGGAAAGAGAATTCAAATTGTTGGAAGCCCGTGAAGCAAAAAAGATTGCAACCCAAAGCAGATGTCACCGGTGCACCTAAAATTTCAGGGGATGAAATGCCAAAGAAAATAGAGTCAAGAGATAGGAGCAAGAATAAGAATATGTTAGTAGTGAAAGATCGACCCAGATTCAAAAGGTAAATGGAAAGTGGCAGTAAAAGACCAGAAAGCCTAAATTAAAACGCAGAATACCTACCACAGCAGAAAGATAGGAACAGATTGCCTATTTTTTACTTCAGTTGCAATTCAAAGGTCTATGCTCCAGATTTTGTCTTTTAATTAGTCATCAGAGAGATTCAAGGGAAACGCTGTTCTATTTTCAGAACAGATGATTGGCTCTTCAGTTTTGTTTGTTAATGATGATTAAATGATTCCTTATTTTGGTTGATCTATTTTCAACATCTGAGTCTATTTATTTTATTGAAAAATCATTTGTAAGGGGGGTTTGAGTTCTAGGATAAGTGTGGAGGAAAACTCAGTGCTTCACTGTACAGTTTTGGCTGAGAATTAATGAAATGATACAGTTCTGTTTCATGAGATTCATGCGGTAATGAATTTAGCATATGTTTTCCTTTCTATTTCATATGTACCCTATTATGTTTTACAGTGCTTTCATAATCATCTTCAGTTGAATGTTTTTAAGTAGGAAAGGTAGAATCCATTTTTATTGCTCTGCCTTGGGAAAGCGTTCATTTTCTGTGTATCTTCTTCTGTCTGAAAAGGATTCATTCTATATGCCATTTTCGGCCTCTTAGTGATCTTTCCACTCCATATAATTTCAGTTTGAATGCTAAACCTCTTGCCTATCTTGCCTCATGAGATAATATGTGTCTTTGATTTAATTCCTAATGTTGTTCTTTGTCCCATACATCCCGGAAACCCATTCATTCATCAAAATACTTCTTGCCCATTTATTTACTAGCCTAAAATCAGTATCCATTTTAGGTCATCTCAGGCCCAATTGGACATCTTTTGCAGAGATAGACCCAGAGAGAGCCCTCTCCTGTCCTTGTAGGGCTAGCTACGAGGCTGAGCTTGGTTTGATGTTACCTTGAATCCTACTTTCCTTCAGCCTAAGGCAGATTCGAGCACTAACAACATCTACCCATGAGGGATCCTCCACAGCTTCCTTGAAAGAGGATGGCTCTGTCATGATACACTTTCTCATAAGAGCCATGTATCCAGTATACTGATTAGGTGACTGTCTCTGTCTGCGCTGTGATGTAGGTGCTCCTACAACCTTCTCTGCATCTTGAGCCAGTCGCTCAGCTTCTGTAGTGTGCTTCTGCCTTCTGATGGTTGGCGTTGCATGAGTCATCTCTTCCACTCCATGAACCTCCTCTTGTGGCTGATCCACATCCAAAGACTCATCCTTAGGAACTAATAGCTCCTCATCTGCATGAAAGTGTGGCTCCCTCTCAAGTGAACACTTCATGGCTTTCTCCTCATGAAATTTTATATCTCGTCGCACAACAGTCTTACAACTGTCTAGAAAATACACATGATAGTTGTGGGGTGTATCAGTGTACCCCACAAATATCCCAACCTCTGCAGTCGGCTTCAACTTCTTCCTGGTATCCTTCGTCACATGAATGTAAACAGGTGAACCAAAAATCCTCAAATGGGAAATATCAGGCCTCTTACCAAAAAATGCCTCCTCAGGTGTACTCATGCCAAGTATCCTATAAGGACAACAGTTCTGCACATATACTGCAATATTGCATGACTCAGCCCACAAGTGTATGGGAAGGCCCTGATCATGCAACATCGCCCGTGCAGCACCCACGATCATTCTATTCTTCCTCTCAGCAACCCCATTCTGCTATGGGTTATGAGGTGCTATGAGCTCTCTTCAAATTCCTTCTACGCTGCAAAAGTCCTTGAATTTTCCAGAGCTGAATTCACCACCATTGTCGCTCCTAAGAGCCTTCACCTGCTTCCCCAATTTTTTCTCAACCAGTGCCTTGAACTCACAGAACTTTGAGTATGTCTCGCTCTTCTTCTGCATGAAGAAGATCTGGAACTTCTAATAAAAATCATCAAAAAATATCACATAGTACCTGTGCTTTGCTGTCGAAGCTACTGAGAAAGGTCCACACACGTCTGTGTGAATTCTCTCAAGGATTGTCGTGGCGCGACTATCCTTCTCGTGAAAGGTGGCTTTCACAAAATTTCCCAAGGTATATCCCTTGCACTGATATTACTGTGCAAGATGACCCTTAGGAAGCCCAGTAGAAATCTGCTGCAGTATCTTTAAAGCTCCATGGTGAAGGTGGCCCAATCTCTAGTGCCATAACTCGCCATCATCCCGGCTCACCACTCCTTCTGCCTTACCTGCCATTGTTGCGCAGCCATCTACCTGAAATTGATAAAGGTTCTTAACTTGAACCCCTATCCTCCAAGTCTCACCAGTTGCCTTACTGCACAGGAAAGCCTTTCCCTCGGTAAAGACAACATCATATCCCTTGTCTTCTAACATGGCCACCGAGATTAGATTCTTCTTCAATCCTGGAACATGCATTACTTCCTTCAATACGAAGGGTTTACCAGGCTCCCTCTCAAAGGAAATGGTACCGATACCAGTCGCACTATATCTACCATCATCACCCATCTTAATGTGCACTCCAAGATCTTTCTCATCCAGATCAGTAAACAAATCTCGATCTCCTGTCATGTGAAAATATGCACCACTGTCAAGAAACCACACTGAAACCATCACACTTGAGACCAAGCATGCAATCAGCAAAAAATCCAGCTCAAACTGTGAGGCTAAGGCCTCTCCAACTGCAAATCCAGCAGCCTGCTTATTTTTCTTCTTCTGTGGACAACTAGTGGCGTAATGTCCGTGTTGGTGACAGTGAAAGCACTTCACCTTGGACATGTCTTGCTTCCTGTCTTTCACACTGGATTGAGAAGCATGCTTCTTGCTCTTCCCCTTCTTTGCTTTGGTAGCCAAAGCACAATTTTCTTCATCTGAGTTCTTTGATGAAGATCCATCCCCGGTACTTTGCCTTATCTCCTCTTGCACAAGATCTGACCAAAGTCGCTCCCATCCTGGCAATTTCTCCCGACCATTGATAGAGTCCTAATAGGAACGCCAACACTTCAGAAGCCCAAGGAGAGCCAAGATCACCAAGTCCTCATCATCAATAGTAACCCCCACACTTCCTAGCTCATCCCTGCATTGGACAAACTTCGTGAGGTACTTGGGCATACTGTCACCTTTCTCCATTTTTATGTTTCTAAGTTTATCCTTGAGCGCCAACTTCCTCTGGTCGCTCTTGCTTTGAAATAAATATGTCAAATATTTCCACATAAATAATGGAGAAGCCTTAAAATGAAGGCTAGACACTATGCGATACTTCACACCTTCCAATGGAATTCTTCGACACTTTGTTGTCTTCTTTTGCCATGCGTCAAGTACGGCATCATCACTAGAAGTAGGTTTTGGAATTTCTGCATCTATGAACTCCTTCAACCCATTGTCATCCAGCACCGCCTCCATCCTGTCCTTCCATGAAATATAATTTGAGCTGCCCTCAAGGGAATACTCCAATCACAATCCGTTGAAAGACATCTCAACTTCGACCCCAAGAAAACACTACTGCAAATTCGAATTCCACCAGCACAAAACTCTATCACTTCAATGTTTTGCAATTGCTCCAATGATCAATATCGCTCCGATACCATGTAGAAATTTGAATAACTGATATATTATTCACCAATATTCTCTTGATCACACACTATTTTAGCTTCATTCACAATACATAATATCTTCTACCATTGATCATTACATGCGGAAATAAAATCAATTGCATGCGCACATTAAAACCATAAAAATTCACACATATGAACACAGTATTTCATGGGAAATCTTAAATTTGAAAACCCCCAACTATCTATATATTATATTTCATAGATATCATGCAACAATCATTGTACAATTGTCCTCACAAGATCTCAACACAACCTCCAATTGCTACACACTAATCAAGCTAGATCTAGCAAAACACATGCTCCAATCTCTGCCACCTAATAGCCAGCCTCTATTGTGTAATCAATGTTGTAGGATGGCTCATTAAATAACTTGAACCACCTGGCTTGTACTGCGCAATCCTCATGGGCTCCTCCAATCACTGGTTGTTGCAAATATGCAACAGTATAGTCACAATTGATAGTCACACTACTCTTTCACCTATCTAAAAATAGATTCTGCCCAATATGTCTAAAAATAGAAGTCCATCTATTTTTTTCGACTTGACCAACCATCCACAAATAGCATCATGCAACTCATAGAACATGATCCATATGTCTAAAAATAGACTTTGCGCCAAAAATAGCCTCCGGGCCCACTTAGTGAAGGCGACTTCTTTCCACTAAGCTCATCATCTTGTTGCAATATCAACACAGTCATCCCTTTAGTATAATTTTACCCCTTTTCCGGACTGAAATGGATTATTTACGAAAAAAGGTATACGTTGATTAATCATGGTGAATAAATTTCTCTCCTGTATTATTTTATCCTTTTTTGGGCTTGAGAGACTAAATTTACAAAAAAGTACACCCAAGGAGTTTTCTTAAGTTTTTTCTTCTGACTCCCTAAAATTGAAAAACACCAATTTTTTCCTATACTAGACTCATTAAAATTTAACAGTAAAGGACCTATCGATTACAAACAGGAACAAACCACTCCTTCTTAGGGTTTGATTTTAAACTAAGTTGGACTCATCCGAAGGATGAGCTTATATAACAAGAAAATGTTATCCTCCTCAAGCTTGTCAAAAATAAAGAGGTACTTGCCAGAAATGGTGGGGGGAAAAGAGAGAAAACGAATCCATTTGTCACACTTTGTTTAGAAAGCAGTTTACTACTCTTGAACATGACACTTTTTGTCACACTTCTACCTGGGTTGGGAAAATACTTTGCCTATCAGTTAATCAAACCATATTGAAAGTCTTCAGCCGGTTTCTAGGTATTAGCTTAGGTAAATTGTCACCAAACCATCTGCATTGTCGTTATGTGTTCAAGAGGACAATTCAAATAAACCATTCATTTGCAAACATTTGTCTCCATTCGCGTTGACCATCCCTGAGTCAGTCCTTGTAAGATATTTCTACAAAACTTGATCTAATGGTTTCGTGTCATGGGATTTCTTATGACGGATCACTTTCTATCGACAATAGCTCATTTCCTTGGAATCTACATGCCTTAATGGTAGGTTTCTCGCCTTCAACAATAGGTTGCATCATTGACCTTCGATCAAACGATTCCATGAAATGTTCGACTTCAGATCATTTATTCACATTCCAT
This sequence comes from Pinus albicaulis, assembly GCA_034641835.2. Classification (NCBI taxonomy): domain Eukaryota; kingdom Viridiplantae; phylum Streptophyta; class Pinopsida; order Pinales; family Pinaceae; genus Pinus; species Pinus albicaulis. Next base: position 28,842,540 of record CM076574.1, on the reverse strand, counting down.
GGATTGTACTAAGTACTTTCAGAACCATTGTCATTATTGGTGGTTTCTCTCACACTTTTTAATGGTCCACATCATTGACTGGTAATCAAGTGGTTTCTACCATGTTTGACTTCGACACAATCAATCACATGGATATAATCGTACTAGTTTGGGTAGCATAAATCAAAGAACCTGGATCTAGTTTCCACCATCCAAGCTGCGAGGATTTTTATTATTCATTATGCAGTAGACTATTGATAAATAGATGGCTGCATCCATAATGTGTCAACTATTGATGTAATATTAGAATCATTTCTATACCAGAACATTTTAGTTAAGATTTGATTTAGTTAGTTTTTTCTCTGAGTATGGGAATGCCTACCTCAGTGATGATATATGTGTGTGTGTGTGTGTGTGTGTGTGTGTTTTGAATTGAATGTTTTTACAGGATTCTGACAGGGGTGTCCACAAGCTAATCCTCGAAATGATAAAGCACATCACTCTTCGAATACTCTCAGACTTCGCAATTTAGGGGGCAATCTGTTACACTAAAATTTTCACTATGATGTTTTATTTTCTGTATGGTTTCATCATTACTCATACAATACTCCCTTAGAAGTATACAAACATCAAGTTCCTAAAACCAAGCCTTGAAATTGAGAGAAAATCTTATAAAAGTCATAAAAATACTTGTACCGCACTTTCTCTTAGTATTACCTGCGGTGCCGCATCTGTTTGCTCTAGAACATGTGGAACCGGCCGCACTTTATCTTCATTCAAAGTGTGGACTCCTATAAAAGGTAAATTGAACGCGGAAGTAAAATTTGGAAGCCCAGTTGGTTGAATCTGGAAGCTTCTGGAAGCAATTATTCGGTGGAAAGTCCGCTCCTTTCATGTACATTCATCCCTCCATTAAAGGAGCCTACCCCTTGGTATGTGGAACTTAATCTCTTCAAAGAGGATTCTATCACCTCTTATTTGGAGCTGCAACCTCTTCTATTTTTCTATAAATTGAGGCCATAGTTTAGCCTCAAGGAGAGTTAGGCTTTGAGATTTTTTGAGGAGAATTTCTGGAAAAACTCAGACTCTCTTAACTGATTATCATATGGGAATGATTACACACTCATGTGTATGTTAGTCGAGAGAGTGCAAAGGCTTGTCAAAGTAGAGGAAACGCTTGTTCTGAACCCCGGAAGGATCTGTACGACATCAAGGCGAACACGGATGTAAGGATCCTTCTTTCATCAAAGATAATAAAAATGGATCCTATTTTCTCAATGAGTTGTTTATTTAAATGGCTTATTTCTTGAATTCCTTGATCATCAAGATAGATTTATGGTTTATGAATTAATCTATATTATGTAGGTGCTTCTGACTCTTTCACATTTTTTAGTGCAGATCTTGGAAGGAGACATATTCAAAGCAATAGGAAAGAAAACTACAATCAGCGCTGGACTACATGTAACTCCTAAATCCTTCATTATAAATAATTCTAGATCAAATATAATCTAGAGAAAGTAGTTTACATATGTCTGTTTGTTGCTAGTTATCGTAGGATACTAGGGAGTTCTATCTTTTCCGCAAGAATGATTTATCTGTCCAAAAACAGTTATGCATATCTCACACCATATGCGTGATCTTGGATTTAATGGATTAGGTGATCCACTAGCCAAGTAATCTCTGAACACAAAGAATTTTTCTTTAGAATGGCCTTCATATTTTTACTTTATACACAAAACTTCCGGTCAAACTTATTTTCCCTTCTTGAGATCTTCCAATTCCAAAGTCAAGTTTGTTAACTGACTCCTAGTATGTTGTACTCTTGCATGAGTATCTCCCACCAGTGAAGTTTCCAAATTCATTGCAATTTCCATAGCTTCACTTTGAGTTGTTATTTTCTGTTGTGTCAAGGGAAACCTGAAACGTGGCAGCAGTGCAGCTAAAAACTACTCCATATGCTGCTCTTCGGGAGTGTTAAAGCTTGCCTTTCCCATTAACATTTTTAACTTTTGATCCAACTCCAAAACATATTCATTTTTCATTGTCTTGATCTCCTTTAGCTCTGTAATGAACTACGACTACGATTTTAGCTTCTTGAATTCTGATACCAATGCTTTCTTAACATCATCCAATGAAGCAACTTGGTTACTCATAGAATACTTAATATACTAGTTCAACGCTCTTTCGTGCAATGTCACGATGAGCTACACCTTATTTACATATTTTTCAGTTACATGTCTTATTTTCCATATTACATCAACTACAAACCATAACTGCTCGGGATCCTCTAATCCGAGTCCTCTAAAAATAGGAAACATAATGTCATCGGCCATGTTTATTCTTGGGGGTTGTGGGTGGGTAGGGGAATTAAGGGGAGTGGGATGGGATGTATGGGAATTAATGGGAGGGGGATGAGGGGTAAGGGGAGTAGAGGGATGGGGAATCCCAAAGGTTCCCTAATTATTCCCAACTCCTAGTTGTGAATCACTTCTAGGGGTTGCGCACCTCTAGGGGTTATGGGGTTACTTCTTTCTTCTTCGCTTCTAGATTCTCCTAACAAGGGACTATAGCTAGTATAAATAAAGTTATCATGATCTACTCTATATCACTTTCCACTTTGTGTAGATATCACTCCAAACTTAATCCTAAATATTAATTTGACTACATTCACAGTACGTCGTTTTCACATAAAATAATTTTAATCCACAACTTCAAAGAATTTAGAAACTTACCTCGCGGTCCCTTAAAAAATATTCGTTCAACTTCACTGTAAGATACAAACATGTCTATGTAAAAATCAGTGATAAATCATCTTAGGATACTATTGTTACACAACATTTTTTCACCATCCTTGCAATCCCTCACCCCGCATATTGGAGGGTCTTTCCCATGACCTGTGAGCAGTGTCATACTCTGCAAACACCTTCTTTGCATCCTTCTACATAAGGACATCATTTCTCCTGATCAAAATTTCCTCAGAAAGCCCAAAAAAACCTATGTTTTGGCACTGGCAAGGCTAGCCAGTTCACCCCTCGTGCCAATGTGGAGGATGTGCACTAGAGGCTGCGCCAGTTGGTGCTCTGTCTCTTTGTTGTGACTATGCCATCCTTTTTGGGAATGTTTTTTAGCAAATTAGAGGAAGAAGTTTCCTTTAACCACCTCAGGGATGAGTCACAGCGAGTGGTTAAACTTGATAAGCCATGTATCTCTTCCTTTAGGTAGTGGTTTTAGAACATTCTTGAATATAGGACTCCCCTCCATGATTATAGGGATCCTAACCTCTCCTCCTTCCTCTATATAAACAAGCCTTCTCCATTTACAAAAGCTACCTGAACATATAGCCAAGAAGTTGAACTTGGAAAAGATATACTATAGCTAAGTAATCGCTATCGAGAAGGTATAACTAAGGATAATCCTTTAGAGAGAGCCCCATCTGAATTCCCGATGAGCTTTGTGAGACGCACTCCGCTGGAACCCTGTTGGCGAAGACCACAACATCGAAGCCTGGTTGTGCTCTTCCTTCTTTTCAATAATATACTCGACTATGGTATTGGTTCCATCTTTGTGTTGTGTTTATTGATGCATTGATTTAGTCTTCTTCAACTGACTAATAGTTACAGATGTGAAATAGTATGTTGTAGATCATATTTTTTTCTTGTGTATGTGCAGGTATCCGAGCATGGGAACGAGTGGATCATGATTTGTCAAACAAGGAGTCAGAGGAAACCACTCTTTTGACGATGAAAATAGTGCAAGATATACGGTAAGTTTTCTATTTAATCTCTATCCATTCATTAACTAGGAATTGATGTCATAGCATGTCTTGTTTGTGGCTAGACCCACTCTAGGGCTAGTGGGATCACCTTTGTCCGTTGAGGGGATTTACCTCACCAGCAAATTGGTGACTCCACTGGGGATCAGTGCGAGTTTGTATTTCGTCCATTAGGTCTTCTTCTTGTTCTTTTCTTGCTTAGCTTGCCTTTTCTGGTTGTTTTTCTGAGTCTTAGACCCCTGTTCAGCCCCAGAGGATTAGATCTGACCTCTGTTTTTCCGAAATTTTCATTTTCCTAAGGTTGGCTTAGTTTCCAGTCTGACAGTCACGCCCACTGGCACTTGTTGCCAGTTCATCACCCATGCCATCCCTTGTCTGGCACAGATTATAGCCAGACAGTCACGCCATTTCCTATAGGTGCTAGGCTTTACCCTGTTTTGGAGTTTTTGGTCCATATTGGTGTCTCTAGGTGTTTTCCTAACTTTATTTGAGTGCTTTGGGATTGTTTGTGACTGTGAACACCCTCCTTCCTTCGGTTGTTTGTCCATTTCTTTTAGCATCATAGCCTTAGGGTTTTCTAGTGCTTTGGTAGGTTGAGCCTCCTGTAGGAGTTTGGGTTTTTGTTTCGCAGTCACCTTCGTTATTTGCTTGATTGCATTCAGCTCTCTGGATCCGTTTTGAGTGATTGAATTTGGTGGAATGAGTCTTGAGTGAGTCTTGCCTCTTTCATTCAGTTTTGCTTCTTGTCACTACAAGCATAGCTCACGTTGCTTTTATGGGTATGTTTCGACATCTTTATTCGATTTGAGATATTGTGACATTGGCTTGAGTCTTTGTTCTATTTTCTTGTGAATTGATTGGATTGTTTTGCCTCGACTCTTGCATTGGCATATTCAAACTAGTGTGAAGATTCATTTTTCATGTCATTTAGTGCACTTTTTTCTCTATTACCTTGAAAAATCAAAAATATATTTCATGCTTGCATTCTTGTTTGCATTGTGGAATTGGAAAATATTTCGCATAACTAGCATTTGGCATTCTAGGAAAGATCTCTCGTTTTCATTAGTTTGCATCAGTTTCTGCAGTGGAAGCTTCTGTGTGTTGTCATTATTTTTTATTGCTTGAAAACTCCTAACTTTCTCGTAGATAGATTTTCATCGAACGAAATGGTATTTTATGGCATGTAGCTTGCATTCAGGGATTTGTAAGATCCAACATTCGGTAGGACCTTGGAATTGAAACATAAATACAAGATCAACTTAAAATTTATTGACTTAACCTAAGGCAACATTGAAACTTAATCAAAAATTTAGTGGTATAAGTTAGAGATGTGTTCCGGCATCTTTAAACCTTACAGCTGTCGCTCGCCATCTGGCTTCAGACAGGACTAGTATAGACTTGTGCTCCTTGTACCATCGAGTATATAAAGGGAGACCCCTCTAGGTTGCAATCCTTTTATCCATGGGAAGCCGAGTCTGCCTCCTTGTAACCGTGATACACCGAACACAACATTCGGGGAGACTACCTACACATACGTCAAGCCCTTGGTTGATTCTTCTTTCATTTTATAACCAAGGTGTATATGGCAGTTCATGGGAACCTGGTACACCCTTTTACCTAGACTACCTGAGCAGTCATTTTCGATCTTTACTGACTCTATAAATTTGAAAATATCATTGAGCACTTGTCCTTTCACGCTCACTTAAAACTGAAAGAGACTAGAGTCATCTTTGACTGTTTCTTAACTCTTAAAACATGAAACAACAAATTTTTGGTTTCAATGTGGTAAAATAAACTACCTACGATTACACGCCCATTAAAGTTTGATTACTTGGCCTGTCTTTATTTTCCTTGGTTTTGATCCAAGATTCTTCATTTTCGATCTTTTTCCCTTTCTGGTGTGCTACAGTCACAGTGGCAAAACCATCAGTTTCGTCTACTGGCAGTCATTTATCAGATAATTCATCTAAGACTTCTCAGACCTCTAGGTCTGCCGAGCTTCAATAGCCTGTCATCCCATCAGAGTACCCCTTTGGAGAACTGGTTGAGTTCCATTGGCCTCTTTCAAATGCTTGGTTTGGCTTTGAAATTGGGGAACATTTTCCCCCTCTTACATCTGGATCACCGTTTTTGGCTGCTATTATACCTCCTAGCCCCCGTAGCCTCTTTCAAGATCTCATGGTGGATTCAGACATGGATTCGTCTGGTCCTAATGGTAGCGAGGGTATTCCAGTTTCTGATGAAGAATACCAACTCTTCCTGAAAGACATCCATCAAGAGCCTGCTCAATATTCACCATCGGTGTCGCTTCCAGATGGATATAGGTCTTTGGGTCAGATTATAGCCGGTATTGCTTCCATGGCAACATCAACTCCATCAAGGGGTCTGGTTCTCCTATCTTTAGGGATGTCACCAATGACACCTGTCTCATTTTTTACGCCTTTTTTTACGTCAATTCCCACTAGGCCTATTGTCTGTGTGGTTGCTTCAGCACCGGTTGTCACTACTCAACCGTCAGGAGTTTCCACTTCGGTATAGATTAAAATTCCCATGGCGATCCCTGACGGCCTTTATTTTGAGGAGTATCGACTGGTTGTTCAACAGCAGAGCTCCCATACTTATTAGTCCCCTTAGGATACTAGTCGTCCTTATTTTTCTCATTATGGAGCAAACAGTACCCCGATTTATTCACTTCTGTTTCAGTATGATGAGCAAGGCAACCCCATCTACTGCCTGCTCCTGAGGCTTATTAGTTCCTTTCCGGTTTTAGACCTACCTTGCCTGTGCAACCCTCTAACCAACAAGGACAACCCTTTTAGAGACAACCTTTGGTTCAGCAGGGATATGCTTATGACCCACAAGGACAACCCTTTCAGGGATAACCTTCGGTGCAACAAGGGTATGCATACGACCCACAAGGACAACCTTCAGTCCATCAGGGATTGTTTTACGGCCCACAAGGGAAACCTTAAAATCCTCAAGGTCAAACTTTACAAGTTCAGCCTGTGATCCAACCTGGGCAACCGGTATATCAAGCCAGACCTTCATATGATCTTGGGGGGTAGATCCATCCATCTCAACCTTTGGTGCAACCTCAAGAGCCATATCTTCCGATTGGTCCAAATGTTTCACAACCAGGACCAACTTATGGTCCTGCTCTAGGTCAACCTGGTTATCAGGCACAACTTGGCCCACCACAGCCATCAGGCCAGCCTGCTCAGCAGGGGTAACCTGGTGGCCCTCACCATTCAGGTCAACCTACTCAGTCGGGCCAACCTGCATAGCCTATTCACCTTGCTCAGCCACTTCTCTACTTTATGCCACAGCCGAATCAACCTATGGGCCCGACCTATTCAGCTCAGCAGGGACCGAATTATCAACAGCCTGTTCAACCCCAAGGCAGCTATTACCCTCAAGGTCAATATCGACCGGCTTACAACCCGCCTCAAGGTTCTGCTTACTACCCTCAAGCGTCGGGCTATACTTATACTCTCCAGCAGAATCCTTATGTTGCTCAATCGGGACCCTCATATACTCAGAATCATTATCCTGGACTTCAACCCCCATATCATAGTCCTCAGCCACCATATCAACCAAATTATTCAGCTTATACCCCTTATGGTCTGAATCCTTCGGAATGGGGGAACAGTTATACTCAACTAGGATGGAGTATGGGTACAGGTCCTTATCGAGGACCTACTATGCCTTTTAACCCTTAATTACCTTTTCTCTCCACGTTGGAGTTACCAGATGTGTCCAAATTGACAAATGATCCCATTCTTCATAATCCTTTTTGGCCTCAGGTTCCGACGAAGGTTCCTGGTGATTGTTCCAAGTTTGAGGGAAAGTCTGGAGAAGACCCCCAAGCTCACATCATGACATACCATTTATTCTGCGCAGCTTCTGTTTGAATTTTTTTTGGTTTTCCTTGAGAGAAATTTTGTGTTGAATTATTTCAGTGTCATAGGATTTCAGATCTTTGTAACTCCATGCAAAAACATCAAAAAATTATTTAAACAGCTCTATGTATTTGAGTTTAATGTGAGCTAGTAAAGTTTTATAAAGTTTGATCATCATTGGTTTTAGTTCACTACCTAAATTGCACTCCTCAACTTCAGTCCCTACAGGCTCCAGTTTTGGCTTCTTGGCCACGTCATTAAAATAAAACAACTCTTCTAAAGGGACCAGGCCCTTTGGCAAACTCTGATCTTTGGACTGCAGGGTTTCTAAGTCCTCTGTTTCTAACTCTACACTCATCTCAGTTTTGTTTTTAAGTTTGCTAGACAGTAGATTTATATTAGCAACCTTAGGAGACTGTTCTTCTTCACCAAGAAAATTTTCTTCACTATTGCAGTCTATTTCATAATCTGAATCCGAACAGTGTAGTTCAAAATCATTTCTGAATTGCATGAATTCTTCTATTTGTTTGTCTCCGTCAAACACTTGCCAATATTTTTTTTTATCAGGAACGGTTGGTCTGAATTTAATCTGAGTTGTACATTCTTTGGTTTCCTATGGCGTTAAGCATGTTCTAGCAGCAAAAGCTAAGCTGTGGGCCATGTTATTCTTTCTTCTTGGGACAAAAATCAATTGGGACTCCTCGAAAGTTTTCAACAAATCCACGACATTGTTTCGATAGGCCCTAAGTCTAGGTTGATTATCGTTGTATTCCCTGTTGACCTGCCTAATGATTAATTTTGAATCCCCATGCACTTTAATTCTTTTGGCTCCTAACTTTTTCAATAGTTGTAAGCCTAAAAGAAGGGATTCATATTCTTCTATGTTATTCAAACGCTGGAAGTTTAATCTATAGGAAATTCTCTCTGTGTGGTTGTTTTCAGTGTTACGAATCCAGACACTTGCACCAGCATTACTTCTTGTGCATGACCCGTCAAAGTTCATACTCCACAAAGGACTAGTTTCAAGTTCATCTTGGGTACTGTCCTCTTCAACCGCGGTGCTTTCGGATTGTTGTTGAATATCAGCACTCTGTTGAATTTGTTTTGATTCCTCAGTTTTTTCGTCGCGTTGAGGAATACTTTCCTGACTATCTAGGTTAAAAAGAGAAGGACGCATGACTTGTAGCTCAAAACCTGTATTTGGTTTGCTAAAGTTTTCAAATGTAGCAAACTGCTTTGACACTTCTGTGGTGTTTACCTCTTCCTCTCTATTGTCCATTAATACAGTTAAAGTGACTTGTTCACTGAAAATTTCATCGTTAAACAGGATAAAAGAATCGAGGCATGTATATACATAATACAGAGGAGAGTTTTGAGGTTTTTCTTAGCTAGTTACCATGTAATGCATATGAGACTCCCTGTAAAGTCTTCTGGTCTGATTGAAAATATGGATGGTCGCATAGGTCATGTCCATCTGCATAGTCCCTTGTAACTTAGCCCCCCAAGATCGTGATAACATCATTCCATACTTTGGGGAAACATCAGCCACAACAATGTCCATTACTAAACATTTGGCTGGGATTTGGGCTAAGTTAACGCAGAGGTCTTTGATTAATCATAAACATTTTACTCTGCTTGAGTCAAAGGAGTAAAGGTCTTTATACGGTCTGGTGATTTCTAGACCCAGGCTCTCCATTACAGCTTTGGGCATTAAATTGTGAGAGGCCCCGGAATCATGCATAGTGTTATGAAAAATCTTGTCATGAATGTTTAAACTTACATAAAAAGGAGGAACAAGTCCCTCCTAATATCTACCTTCAATCTTAGGACCAAAAATGAGCTCTGGTTGGTCATCGTTAAGATTGACAGTGTCATTGTTTTCTTCTATATTAAAAGCCTTCAAAATTTGAGATCTATATACATTCTGGGCAGCTAACTCAGTAAGGGGAATAGAGATTTTAATTTTTTAAATTTCCTGCTCCAAAATAAAAGGAATTTGATTCTTTGAAGTGTTTGTCTCAACCTTATTAACTACCACTCTATCAGCAAAATATTTTTGCTAATTTTCTCTATTTTCATTTGACAAAATTGTTTTAACAGGAGTATTAGCTGAAGTGCTGACACTACTAAGGCCTGCACTCTGTTTTGTACTATTTTGAGTGCCTTTCTCTTTACCTTTATCAGAATTTCCAGCCACTGATTTGTCCTTTTGTTTTACAATTTTGGGTTTGTTTACAGTGCTTTTTTGTGAAGATTTGTCAGAGGTTTTAGTTTTGGGAGTTTCTTGATTGGTTTTACTTCGAAGGTCATACTCTTTTTGAGACTCTATGATAACATTTCCCATGTCTTGATAATAACTTTCATCCTCATCTCTTTTGTCATCATAGGGTGTGTAAAGATCTTGTTTTCTATCATAATGAACCTCCAAGTCATCATTATCTACTCCCAACATGTTGATATCATCTTCCTCTATTTTCTCATCTATTTCTTCAACCTTACTCACATAGTTTTGATGAAAGGGAGGAGTGATCTGTTGATCATCTTCCCTTGGCCTATTTTGGGGTTGATTTCTTCTAAAATTATGATTATGGTTCTGGTTTCTGTTTTGAGGAGCAGTTTGGTTTTGACTTGCTTGTTCTCTCTCAAGGATGCTCATTTTCTTCATCATCTCCTCCATCATTCTTTCCATCTTTGAGCTGGAAGTAGAAAGTGTGGATTCCTCTCTAAATGACACTCTCTTCTCATTCTTCATTCTTGCTCTTTTCTCCATTAAGTTAATATTCACAGAAAGAGCCCCTTTTTGCATATCTTCAAGGGTTAGAGGATCTCTTTCTCTCAGCTGATAGGCCATTTCAGGGTCAAACCCTTCAGGAAACTTGTTTAACGTTGAGCCCTGTGGAGGTTTTAGATCTGGGGGAAGTGCATTATACACACTATTAAATCTAGTGCAGTAAGCTTGTACACTTTCCCTAGTGTTTCTGTGGAGGTTCCTGTAATCAGAAAGTATTTGGAGAGGATTCTTCTTCACTTCCCATTTGTTTAAGAATGTCTGATGGAAGGCTTGGAGATCATTTATACTGTGGGCGGCTAAGCCTTTAAACCATTTTCTTACTTCTCCCCCCAAACTCTGAGCAAATAATCTAAGTTTGACAGAATCATCATCAATTTAATTTCTGTCAAAGTAGTCATTCATTTTATCCACATGTTATGATGCAGTAGTAGCATTACTAGCATCATATAATGGTATTTTGGACTGATAATCCTGTGGAAGATTTACTAATGGTACAAGAAGGACTAAGGGAGCATACCATGCTGCCATGGTAGGAGGTGGAGGTGGATTAACAAGAGAAAAAGTGGGCTGAAGTGGAGTGGTTTTAACAATGGATGTAGGATAAGCAGATGTGGATGGACCAGGAATATATTGTTGAGCTGATCTTGGATGAGAGACACCTAAATTGTGAAGGAAATGTAAATCAGGTGGTGTTGTTTCTCTACTACCAGGATGTTCACTTTGATCCGAGGATGAAAGGAAAGACCCTGAATCTAGCTGATCTAAATCATAAAGTGACCTAGTTCTAAATGGATTTCTTAAGTCTACTTGTGATTGTTGTAGAGCTGTAAGATTTTCAGGAACTGAATTAGCTCTCAAGGGTGATCTGAAAACAGTTGAAGATTTAATCCTAGGAAACTTCCGAAGAATACTTTTAGGGTTATCAACTATCTCAGGTGGATCTGGGTCAGGATAGGCTCTAGTATGAATCTTTCTAGGAGCCACTATGCTGTGTTTTTTAGACTCAACTAAATAAGAAAAGTTCAACCAGATATGACAATCTTTAAGAGGTTAACTAATCTGTTTTACACAAATTTTAATCCTACAGTCCTCTAACTAAGTTTGAATGATGCAAAAAGATTATGGGTCTTCCCAGTGGAGTATTAAGGTCTATTTAGGATTGTGGAGTCACCAAGTGGAAGTTTTTAGCTCTTTTGGAGGTAAAAGGTTTTATGGTCCACCACAATTTTTATTGAATACCAATATGAAATATTTTTGGGTTTTCTGAGTTATTTTTTAGTCCTATTAGTTCTAAGAGTATCCTAAATCTGTTTCAAAACTTAGCTACGGTCATGGGACAAAAATAGTCTACTCTTATGGCTAAGCTAGTTGATCCTTCAAGGTTAGATAAGCTCTTATGAGAATCCTAGGGTTTGCCTAGTTTGTTACTGATTCAAACAAGTTTTACAATGATTACCATCGGTTTGGTAGTGCTTGAAGACGCTGCTTTTTACTAACTGCACAATGTTCTTGAATCAAATGTTTCTTGAGGTATTAAAGGTACCTAGTCCGAAAAAACACTCAAGTCCCCAGCGGAGTCGCCAGAAATGTTAGCTCCCTGTAATTTGCAAGATTGGCAAAGTCAAACTGCAGAGAGAACACTATTTCAACCACTTTGGGATTCTAGGATCTAGCCCTCCTGAATCCAGAGAGGGATCTCTCCAATAAAGTGCAAAGATGGGTTTATCTTTAAAGCTTTGGGGTAATGATATTAGGCTAATTATGAAGTCCGAGGTTTTTTTTTTGTTTTGGATGGTTGAGCATGATTATTATTTGAGTGGAAAGTTCAAAATGGAAATAGTTTCAAAGGTGTGAAGTTGCAAGAAATCAGAACAAAACATTGTTACCGATGAAATAGGTAACTTCATTGTTACCTACTTTTTGAAGTATCAAGAAAAACACCTAATTTTGAAAAAATGGCGATGCAGAATCAAGAAAAAAAAAATTGAGCATGTTTTTGGCACTTTAAGTTTTTTTCATTTTGTTTTTTTTTTTTTTAATTAATTTTTTTTTTATGTGATGTTTTTTATGTCGATTTTGAATAGTGGTGGTGTATCATCACCAACTTTTTTTTATAGGATTGATTTTGACACTATAGATTTTCTAATGTCTTCTTCTTCTATGAGATATTTATTTTTAAGTGCATTTATGTACTTGTGCTTTAAAAATAAAAAAATAATTTTTTTAAAAAATAAAAACTTGTAATGATATCTTCACTTTTTCACATACATAAAAGATGGAAAAAGGGTCAATATTCTAAAGCTTATATTTTCTACATGTTTATGTATTGTTAAATAATTTTTCAATGCACATCAAAAAATTGTCGCTAAAAAACCAATATTTTGAACCATATGACAAAAAAATACAATTTTTCAATATAAATATAATGCAAAAAATACACTTTTACAGACTCTTTGTTGGAAAAAACATGTTAAATAAACTAATTTTTTGGGAGAATCTTAACAGAAAAACTTAAGAAAATAACATTTTTATTGAATTTTATGTCAAAAAATAATAGCAATCACATGTTTTTTGCAAAAAAAAAGGGTTGTTCTCATAAAATATCAAAGTCTAAACATTACAAGTAAAACTGATTAATAGTTCTCAAAAATAAGCTTTGTTTGCAAGCATAACTTAAACATCATCAACAATATCAACTAATACATCTTCAACATCATCTAGAACAGCATTGATGGCTTCTTCCGCAACATTTTCTTCTTCATTTTGATCATTGTCATCTTCTAATGGATCTTTCATGTCAACAAATATTCCAAAGTGTCCCTTTCCAATCATTCCATATAATGGTGGTTGAGGTTCCTTTGCTTTTTTTGCCACACGTGATTCATTAAAATCTCCTTTCCTCAAACCAACTTCTTGCTTTGCATCTGGAAGGAATTTAAGAGCGTTAATTCTTTGTTGAATAAATTTGCATTGAATTGGGTCTTTCTCAATGGCAATGCAATTTCTTCCTTTTAGTAGGCAACATGCTAGTGTTGTACCTAATCATCAAGCACAAAAAAATAAGTAAGAAAATTAGTATGGAGACATAAAAAGTAAAAAAGACAATATTTAAATTTAAATTTGTATAATAAAACTTACATAAACCTGAGAATAAATCCAAAACCCATTCTCCTTCATTTGAACATAGATCTATAAGATAGTTAATCAATGCTTGTGGTTTTTGATAAATGTTAACTATATCTCCTTTTGCATCTTTATCCTCATATGCTAGTTTTCTTACAACTGCATCATAAACCAATACTTGACTATGACTCTTCCCATCTAATCGATTCATAATAATATGCTTATAGCTATCGTCTTTTGTCCAACATTCAACATGGATGAACTCACAATCATTTATAATAGGCTAATCTTCGGAAAAAACAATATTTTACTTTTGCCTGTAACATAACATAGTAAAAGTTCAATTAAATTTTACATGAATAAAAAAATTGAGGAATCAAACATACAATTTCAAAGTCTTACCATATAAGTTGCATCCTTGAGTTTGCTCTACCCTTGAATCTTGTTAATAACATTGGAAACTGTATGCCTGAATGAAATGTCACAAATCACCAAAGTGGTGATGTTGTCACTTCTTGAAAACCCGTAACCACTTTACTAAAAGCTTGATAAGTATATGGTTCTCTATCATATTCAATGTCTGGGAAATTGAAACCATGAGGAATATCTGCAATAACTAGGCCATATTCCTTTTTAGGTATTAGTGATGCAATGTCTTCACAGTCACCTTGTATTATTTGATATTGGACACTGTCGAGCCCATTCCAAATGTAATGATTAAGAGTAGGATCAAGTTCAACATTCATAAGACGCTTCTTTCTCATGTTCTCCATCTTAATTTTTTCAATAAAGATTTTTAAAGTATCTGGTACTCCATGTCCATCCTTCTTCGACATCTTTAATGACATAAACATATATATATAGCTTAAATATGAATAAAATGAATTTATAAATCAACATACCTTATTGAATGCAATATAAAACTCTTTTAGTGTTGATGTAGAACTTGCTTCTAGGTAGTTGCGTAGAACATCATCCCAACTGTCTTCATTCAACATTTTAAAGATGTGTTCTTGTATTTTCATAAAAAATTTCTGACTGAATAAATCAAGTTAAAAGCGTTAATATACTGACATGTATAAAAAATTATACCAACATTATTATGTTTTATTTAAAAGAAAATTATAATGAAAGAAAAATAAAAAATAATTCAAGAAACTTAAAATCAAGTTAAAAACATTAATATATTGACATGTATAACAAATTCTACCAACATCATTATGTTTTATTTAAAATAAAATTATAATGAAAGAAATAATTCAAGAAACTTACTTCTGAAATTCTGCACACATTTCTTCCATTGATAATTCACCCGACTTCACACGAGCTAATATTGATTTGACTAATTTATCATCCTTCACACCTTGCATTGTTCTCCAAGGTGTAATAGTCATATCCTCTGGAAGCTGCTTCATTTCAGGACCCCCTTACTGTTGGTACATATTATGGGTTTACTCTTTCTAACTTTCTGATTTTTTATGGAAATATTCTCCCATCGATAAAAAATCTCATCAATCAAATCCCATACCTCCCCAGTTCTAAATGCCAACTGAAAAATGTTATCTGTGCCTCTGAAGAGATTTGTATTCAATTTTCCATCTTTTGCTTTTTTTTCATCAATTTGATAACTTGTTTCCATTAAACATTCCTTTCGAAATGCTACACTAACTTGTGTCTTATCCCCATGACATTTTTCTATGAATTCATTATGAATAAATCTGACCCTTTGGATGAAAGTCATTTTCATTATGTACTCATTATCTGCATTATGATCCCATGCCAATAACTTTGATTCCATTTCTGTTAAGCCAACGTAAATGATGCATTTCACTGTTTGAAAAAGATAGTTATTGGGATATTCTACAATCAATTGTCTTTTAGCCTCTATTGAATGGTTTCCTCCAATTACATAATATTTATAATCAAAACATTTTGTCTTGTCAAATGCTTGTTTGTTGGGAACCTGACATGGATCGACAAGAACCACATAATCCACCACATGCGCATATGGATTGAACTTGAACAATGTTTTCAGATTATGTACATGTAGGTGATGGGCCTTTCTAATTTGATATTGAGATTGTCCTTCATCTGGGCCATAAAATTGGTTAACATTAAGCTCAAATGTTTGGCCACCAAGAATTAATTTATTCTTCCTCGACTCTTGTCGAATAGCATTTTGTTTTGTTTTAATAATGCCATCCTCTAACTTAGCACCTGGTGTTATGATTTCTCTGCTTCCGTAAGAGCTTTCAATTTGTTCTTCACTGCTGCTCACGACCTTTACAGGTTCACCAATATTTGATTTCCTAGTCTTATTGGATAACATATCAGTTTTTTTATAAACAAACTCTCCTTCATGAGGTACAAAAGAGACATCTTTGGCAATTTTTCTTTTTGGTGTCTGATCTGTTTTCTCCTTTTGCACAATAGTTCTCATCTCCTCCTCACTAATTCTATCATAATTTTTTGTTTCATGTTTGACACCTTCAAAAGAAACATGTTTAAGTTTACTAGATTGACCCACCTTAGTGACTCTTGGTTGATCCCCTCTTTGTACTGTTGCAGTGTCACGAGCTATTACTCTTTTCTTCAATCTCCTTTCCTCTGCTTTGTCTTTGTGGAAAGTTTTGATCACATCCATAACATTTGGCACCAACATATAAATACCATCAAACATGTTTGAAAGACCCGGAACAAAATCCTATGAAACAAAATAAAACATGTCAATGATCAATACTTTATAAAAAATTGAATCATCCTTATAATAATGCATAGAGGAAATAAAAATAAGCATACTTAAAATTTTATTTGCAATGTTGCTTCATATTTCTTCAGAAAATTTTGAAGTTATTTCATCTGTGTCATACTTGACAATTGATAGACGATATCTAACCTTCTCACGTTTCTGAGCCTTCCTTGCAAGAACATAAATAGTGTTTGTATTCAGGACCATACATATGTCTCGTACTCTGCCCATCACATCATATTGCTCATTTAAGTCAATCATACCACAAATCAGATAGATGTGTATATCAGCCTCCATTTCACTGTCTTCAAGATACCATGAGAAATCGGTTTTATCTATTTCCTCGGCGTTCTTCCAATCATAAATAAGCTTTAATGAACCTGGTGCCCCACTTGCTTGACTTTTATTAGTGTGTGCAACAATGTCCTTATTGCATCCAACAGTGTCCATAGTGCATCCAGCTACAACTTTAGATTTGGGAGTTGTATCCATAGTGCATCGAGCTGCAGCTGTAGATTTGAGAGCTGCTGCCCTAGGTGCAGAAACATTCACATAAATATTTTTTGATGCCATTTTCCTTATATATATATATATATATATTAGTTAATGGAAAAATAATGCAGATAAAATAAATTTAATAAACAAAATTTATTTCTAAAACTAAATAGTTTGAAATTAAAGCAGTAAAATTACCTGTAGAAATTTTCATTTAAAAACAAAATATTATAAATCATATGTATATATATCTATATAATATGTTTTGAATACATTTTACAAAAAATTTAAAAATGTGTTTAAATTCTATAAAACAATTTAAAAAAAATAAACTATTATTTTGAAACTTCAGTTTTTGTTTAATATTTAAAAAAAAAAAACAAAAAAATTACTAACTATTTATAACAAATGTTAAAATTAAACTTTATTTTTTTAAGGCAATGATTTTATTAAAAAAACTTATAATCTTTTAATATTTTTTAAAATTTTAAAATTTAATTTTACATTACATTGCAATTGAATAAAAATAAACAAAATAAAATAAAATAAAAATGTATCTTACATAGCAATTAAATAAAAAATTATAAACTTAAAATTATAAAAAATTAATATAAAAGTTTATAAATTTATATAATCTTTTAATATATTTGAAAATTACAAATTTCTATTTCACATTACATAGTAATTAAATAAAAATAAACAAAATAAAATAAAAGCAATTAAACAAAATACATAAAAAATTAAATTTTTTATAATGTTGTTTTGATACTTATATTTAAAAAGAAAAAAGAAAATAAAAAAAATAAAAAGAAATTTAAATATTTAAATGTTAAAAACAAATGTTATAATATTATTATTATTTTTATTTTTTTAATTGTATTGTTATATAGTTGTTTTTTTTTTTAATTTATTGTATTATTATATTAAAACAAATGTTTGTTTATTTATTTATTAATTATATTGTATTGTTTTTTTCTTTAATTATATAATGTTTAAAAACAAAACATAATTGTTATTTAATAATTTTTTTTTTATTTTTTTATTTTTTTTTAACAATTATTATATAACAATGTTTTTATTATATTATATAACAATTTTTTTATTATTTTTATATATAACAATGTTTTTATTAATTTTTTATTGTTTTATTAAAACAAATTAAAAATAAAAAAATTTAAAAAACAAAATTTAAAAAAAAATAATTAAAAAAAAATTAAAAAAAACAAAAATTAAAAATTGTTTTATTAAAATAAATTAAAAAAAAAAAAAAAAAATTAAAACAAAAATGCATTGGCCGTAGACGCAGATCGTGCCCGCGGGGCGCTAGAGGCCGGCGGGCGGCGCCACGCAGCCCCTGTGGCATCGCCCGATGGCCTCCAGCGGCTGCGTCGCGTCGCCTGCCGGCCTTCGGCGCCCCGCGGGGCGCTGGAGGCTGGCGAGCGACGCCACGGGGGCTGCCCAGCCGGCCCCAGGGCCCCCACTGGGTAGGGGGGGCCGATTCGGCGCCACAGGGGCTGCCCTGCTGGCCCCCGGGTGGGCCCTGGGGCCGGCTAGGCAGCCCCGTGGTGCCACCCGTCGACACGAACTGCGTCTATGGCCAATGCATATTTTTTTATTTTTTATTTTTATTTTTTTAATTTTTTTAATTTTCAATTATTTATTTATTTTTATTTTTAATTTTTAATATAACATAATTAATAAATAATTATTTAAACATTATTTAATAAAAAAAAGAAATAATTGTTAAAAATATCAAAATATAACAAATATATTAAAAAAAAAACAATTTATTAAATAACAATTATGTTTGTTTTTTAAACATTATATAATTAAAAGAAAAAAAACAATTCAATATAATAAATTAGAAAAAAACATATATATATATACAAAAAAAAAAAAAAAGAAGAAGAGAGATATATAACAAAACAATAAAGAAAAAAAAAAAATTGAAGATTTAAAATTAAAAAGAACAAAACTAAGATTTAAAATTAAAAAAAATAAAAGAAAGAATATAAAATTAAAATTTCTAAAAAAAAAAACATTTTAAATAATGAAAACACTGATATATTTATGATAAAAAAAAAAACAAATAAAAAATGTTATAATATTACTATTTTTTTATGTGCATGGTCGTTTTATGGATTTTTCTGTCTAGATGAACCTATTGGTTTTAAAAAAGAAAAAAAATTCTAAATTTTTGTCCATAAAACCCTAAAAAATTTAGTTTTTTTGCATTTTCTTCACTAAAAAAATATAAAAAAATTATGGTTTTTGAACCTAAAAACCTTTTAAAAGTAGTTTTTGGACACAAAAAACTATAGAAATACAGATTTTCCCCAAAATCGTCTTTAAATTGACAAAATAGAAGAAAAAATAACCTTTGAAATGCAAAAAACTGTTGTGACCAATGCTAACACAACGCCTCCACAAAATTACGAATAGCAACACAACCCCTCCAATGCCAATGCAATGCTTTCACGAAGTTACGAATGCCAATGCAACACCTCCACAAAATTACCAATAGCAACACAACGCCTCCAATGCCAATGCAATGCCTCCACGAAGTTACCAATGTCAACGCAACACCTCCAGAAATTTGCTCTAACAAATACCAGAAAACTTGATGTGATGTGATGAATAGAAACAATCATTCCTTTTAAATATCGTATATTGTCTGATTGATTTACTGTTTAATAAATGTGGGATTAAAATTTCAAATTTAAAATATTTACATTTAATTTATTATAGTTCATACTATAGTTAAAATACTTATTATTTGCATGTAGTTATCATAATTAATATTTTATTTAATATTTACATGTACTGAATGTTGAATAATTCAAATATAATCTGAGATTAAAAATTAAAATATGAAATACTTACATGTAGTTAATTATATTTAATATTATAGATAAAATAGTTAATATTTGTATTTAGTTATCATAGTTAATATTTACATGTAATCAATGTTTAAAATCATGGGATTATATTTTAAAATCTAAAATATGTACATGTAGTTAATTATAGTTTAAATAGTTAATATTTACATGTTGTTATTTTTGTAAATATTTACATGTAGTCAATCTTAAACCATTCAAATAAGAAAATTATTTTAGTTTCGAAGACATGCATGAAAGGAATATTTTGAGGATATTTTGAATAGAAAGTATGGTGAAATATTTGAAGACCAACAGTGTATTAATAAATTTTGAAATAAATTTTAGATGAATATAACGTAAGTTTAAAATAAAAAATTTAAAATATTTACATGTAGTCATTATAGTTAAAATAGTTAAAGTTTTTCGTGAATTTTTTTGGAGGGAATTTTTGGAGGGAAATTTTTTCGCGAATTTTTTTGGAGGGAAAATTTGGAGGGAAATTTTCTGTCTTTAAGCTATATATTGTAAGTGGGAGAGGAATTTGTATCATTCAACCTATTCTTGTTGGAAGCCATGGTTTCTTCTGATAACGAAGTTTTTCTTTCTAGAACATCAACATCTTCGTCACGCAACAACTCTATTCAGAGTGATGAATATAACGAGAGTTCATTCACCGTGAATAGAGAGTCAAAAAATCGAGCGCCAGTTATACCACTTACTCTTAATCCTAAGGATTATGAAAGCAACGGTGATGAAGGGCATGATGAAGAAATTGCAGAGTTAAAAGTTTCACTTCGTCCTAATCCCAAGGATTATGAGGACACCATTGATGAAGAGGGAGATGAAGAATATCCACTTCAGCTTAATCCTAAGGATTATGTGAGAACAACAAATGAAGAGGGGAATGAAGAATCTGTAGAGTCAAAATATCCACTCTGTCCTAATCTTGAGGAGTATGCCAGCACCACTGATGAAAAGGGGGATGTAAAATTTCCAGAGTCAAAATATCAAATTCGTCCTAATCGTAAGGATTATGCAAGCACCATTGATGAAGAGGGGAATGATAATGTTTCAGAGTCAAAACATCCACTTCGTCCCAATCCTAAGGATTATGCTAGCACCACTGATGAAGAGGGAAATGAAAAATTTACAGCGTCAAAATTTCCACTCCGTCCTAATCCTAAGGATTATGCAATCACTACTGATGAAGAGGGGGACGAAAAAATTCCAGAGTCAAAATTTCCACTTCATCTTAATCCTAAGGATTATGTCAGCACCACAGATGAAGAGGGGAATGAAGAATTTGCAAAGTCAAAATATGCACTTCGTCCTAATCCTAAGGATTATGTCAGCACCACTGAGGAAGAAGGGAATGAAGAATTTGCAGCGTCAAAATATCCACTTCGTCCTAATCCTAAGGATTATGCCAGCACCACTGATGAAGACGGGGATGAATTTCCAAAGCTAAAATTTTCACTTCATCCTAATCATAACGATTATAATTTAACCACTGATGAAGGGGGGGATGAAGAATTTCCAATAAATATAAATTCAAGGCATTCACTTATTCCTAATCCTAAGGATTATGAGAGCTTCAGTGAGGAAGGGGAGGGGCAGGATGAAGAAATTATAGTGAATACAAATTCAAAGCTTCCACTTATGCCTAATCCCAAGGATTATGAGAGCACCACTGAGGAAGGGGAGGATGAAGAGTTTCTTGCAAATGATAATTTTAGAGGCACGGATCTGAATATTGCATTTTCTCCAAGTGACAATTTCAAAGACACTCATGGTGATGAAGAATTGAATCCTCCCAGGGAAGAATTTGAAAGCATGGGTCAAGATGGTGAAGAATTTCTTTTGAGTCAGGGTTACAAAAGTGCCAATGATTCTTGTGAAATGTTTTCTTCAACTGATGATGCTAAAGAAAATTTTCCATGCAATGATGTTGATGAATTTCTTAACTATGTTGAGGATGATGATAGTGGGGATAATATTCCTCCTAATGGTGATAAAACTACTTTTACAAAGGATGATGGAATGATGAAGCCGTTGCAAGCAAATATTGCAACTAGGAGTAGGAGTAGACCTTTTCATATCAATCCAAAGCATTCCAGTTATACAAGGGCGAGGACAAAATATCTCACGACAAAAATTTCTGTTGTTCATTTGATTTCAAGTGAATGTTGTCAAAGGGATTGCTTGAAAAATATGGATTTCAACTTTGCTTTGGAGAAAAGGAAAAAATATATGTCAATGAATAAAAGCATGCAAAATTCATATTTAGTGGGTTGCATGCAATCTACACTAGCAGGTTATGATTATCATATTGGGAATGTATTGCTTTGTAGAAAGACGTTCAAAATGTTGTATTCAATTGGTAATTGTCGTTTATCAAGAATCCAGGATAGATTGGAAAAGGATCCCACATATTATTTAGAAGCACGTTATAAACGAGAGGTGGGGCCGTTTGCAAATACTGCTAAGACATGGATGAAAGACTTCTTTTCAAATCATGGAGAGTGTATGCCAAATAAAGACACAATACATATTCTAGATAATTTCTTGAGACGAGAAATATTCATGTTATACAAAGATTATGCAGAAGCTGTTGAAGGAATTGGTAATTTTATTACATATTCTTATTTTACAAGGATATGGAAAATTGAATTCAACAACATTCGTATTCCTAAGAAGACAAGGATGGGGATTTGCAGCACATGTGCTTCTCTTAAAGCAAAAAGAGATAAATGTCAAGGGGCAGAAAGAGGTATTTGTTCAAAACATTGTTTTTTAAAATTTGATACTTATCAACTATGAAAATATATTTATTCATATGTTTCTTTTATTTTATGTACAGATTCTGTTGTCAAAGAACTTCAAGACCATCACAATCAGCAAACAAGTGAAAGAAAAAAGTTGTATAAACATCGAAAGAAGTGTTATGATCATCCAAATAAATATCTGGGATTGATAATTGATGGTATGGACCAAAAGAAAACACTTCTTCCACATTTTGTACGCACGCCAAAAAAATTACAGGAGGAAAATTTCATTCAGTTTCACTTGGTTGGTTGTATGGTATTTAATGAGAAGATGTTTCCAAGAGTTTTCTTCACAACTCCAAATATTCACAATGATGCAAATCCGACCATAACTATAATCCATGATGTGGTTACTCATTGGTCTGGGATTCTTCCTGAAGTTTTGTATTTACAATTAGACAACACAAGTCGTGAGAACAAAAATCAAGTTCTTTTTGGTATCTAAACATGCTCGTTGAATTGGGGATTTTTAAAAAGATAAAGGTTGGTTTCCTTCTTGTTGGGCATACTCATGATCATATTGATCAAATGTTTAGTCGTTTTTCAGTAACATTGAGGAGGAAAGGTGTTGGGAGCTTGCCATCATTAATTGAATGTATTAAGAAATCGTACATTCCAGAGCCTGTTTTTCATGTGTTGGAAGAAACTATTGACATGCGAAGGTTTATTTTTGGATCGCAAGGTGAGGAGAAATGCATTGAACAACTTAACGACATTAGCTTCCAACATCAATTTCGTATCAAAAAAATTGATGGGATAACACTTATATGGGGCAAGAAGTATTCAACTATTGAAGAATGGGGACCATCATCGGGTTTAGCATTTTTGAAGTTCATTCCAGAGCGTCCAATGTTTTCATCAAAGATATTGTTATTACAGTCAGTTTCCGAACTCCATAATGCACGAAGGCAGAAGAGAGAGATAAATTATTTTGAATGTCTAGAAGAAATTAAAAGATGTATTAGAGATACATATGAATACTTCGATGTTGCTGATTCAGTTTGGTGGGAGTCTTTTTTCAGTAATCAAAGTGATATGATTTCAAGATTAGTAAATGGGGATACGCTTTTGAAGACTCCTTTTTTTTGGCCACAAAATATGCCAAATGAACATGAACATCATGAAACACACAATGTTGAACAACAACAACCTCAAGCTATTATTAATTCCCCACAGGTAGAGGAAAGAGAAATCTATATTGATTCTAGAAGATCACGTGCACAACGTGAAGCCATGGAAGACCTTTACAGGGGTTCTGTGCAGGATCTTAAGGAGGGTTGCATGATAGCAGTGTTAGCAGATGAAGATCAACTTGGCTATCCATTCTGGATTGCCAAGGTTATAAAGGTCATTAATGAAAATGAAGAGATTACAGCTGTTGATGTACATTGGTATGCCACAAGTACCCACCCTTTCAATGGTGTGTACAAGCCAGAGATGGTAGTGGAAAAAATAATTGGCAGAAAGAGAAAAAGAAAGGGCACAAATATAAATCGTCGCCGCACGGATGTCTTAAAATTGGAGGATGTTGACATACTTGTGTATGACTTCAATTTGACAAAGAGAGGAACTCTTCGGTTGCAGACCATAAATATTTTGAAGAAATTGCTACCAGAACAATTATTGTTGAAATGGGACTCTGCAGAATGTAGACGTAGATCTACAAGACTTTTGAACTCTGAAATGGTGGGCATGCATGTTGACTCAGATGGAGCACTAGTTGATGAAAGAGAAGAATATGGATCATCTTCATCTTCATCGAGCCATTCATCTGAAGATGTAGATTATGATGGTGTGCTAGAACCTATGGCTGATTTTGAATAACTATCTAAGACACTTTTATGTAATTGATGTTTGCATGGTAACTTGAAATAGAAATTTTGACTTCCATGTCATTTTTCATGAATTTCTGAGACATTTCTATGTTTGTTGGATTATATGTTTTAATTATGAAAAATTCATTTCTTTAGAATATCGACAATGTAACAATGAATTACAAAAATAATTTATGTTATATTCAATGTACCAATGTTGATATTTTAATTATAAGTAAAATAGAAAATAGAAACTAATGTTGAATTTTTAAATTATGCAGTGATATTACCATGATATTATGTATTGTTACCATTTGGTATAAGATACTTTTAAAAGTTTTAATAATTGTATGCGTCATTGAAATAGAACACTTTGTTTTGATGCTTGATTTTTAGGTTTTGGTTGAAATTATATTTAAATTTGTCTTATGCTAAGATTTGAAAAAAGATAAGTTTTTATCCTTTAAAATTAAAATTACTCTTACTTGTTTCTGTTCAGTGATAATTTTTTCATTTACTTGTTCATTTTTTTAAATTGTTAAGTCTTATAATTTCTTCATAATTTCATTGTTCAAGTATGTTGAACACTTAAGATTGAAAAACTTTAGATTTACAACTTTTCATTAAGGTTTTTATGCGCTACCAAATTTTATCTTTAAGGTTATGGTTGACAATAATTACAATTTTGGGGTTGTTTAAAGTCAAGATATTTTATGTTTAACAACATGGATGAAAATTGTTAGAAATGATAAGCCCTTCAGACATGTATTTGTTTATCTTTAACATCATCTATCAAAAATGTTAGAAATTTACGATTTTAAAAAATGTCCTAATATGTTGTCTTTAATTCCATTGTCACAAGTGTCAAAATTATGACACAATTTTTTTTTTTGTTATTCCAACATCAATTGGTTTTGTTTTGAGGGTGTTTTTTCAATCCTTTTTTCAACAAACAATTTTGTTTTTAGCATAATTTTAGAAAATGTTGAAATTTGACCTTAAAAAAAAACAAGTGCGTTCTGGAAGACACACTTTTTTTTTGGGGGTGTTTTTTCTTTAGAGTTTTTGGGCTAGAGTTCCCGTTTTGAGGTCAGGTTACCTATTTCATCTAAGAATAATGTTAGGGCCGAAGAATTTCAAAATTGGGGACAAAGTTTTAAAGTGGACTCAAGGAGGAAGACAAGGGCAAGCATGGAAAATTTGACAACTTATGGCTTGGCCCTTACTCTATTCATTCAGCTGCTGGTAACAATGCCTATTTTTTACAAGATTTGAATGGAGCAGAATTGTTTGGGGGTCCTGTCAATGGCAAGATGCTTAAACATTACTTCTCTTGATCCATGATATGTTTTGAAGCCTTTTGTATTTTTTCCATTATAAATATTTCATCCACCATTGCATTCAAAGTTAGAAAAATCAAAATACAAAAAACAATGAAAGAAAGAAAAGAGGGCAGATTATGAAAACAAGAAAGGTATAGCCCCATACCAAAAAGAGAGAAACAAATCTGAAAGTGTGCAAGCTCAAATGCCACTCCTTAAGAACACACTTCTAGTTAGTCAAACTGTCTAATCTTGACTAATTAGCTTTAAATTTTCTGCTGATAGAATAGTGAAATCGATTTGCCAAACTGTTTAATCTTGGCTTATCAGTAGATAGTTTAGGATAGAAATTAAAGGTTCAAATATGATCAAAATCTGAACTAGAGAGCAAGGAAGAAACAACTCACATAAGAGTCAAAACAGAGATGTAAAAAGAGGAAGGAAGTGATTTGAATATTCAGATCTTAAGCCTTCCATTTTTGTTTTGTGAAAAATAATGTTTATGTGCAGCTTCTCTTTTATGCCATAGACCAACATCAAGTTAGACTGTTCAATCCTGACTTGAATGCTTTTTGAATTTCTGTTGCAAGATTTAGAGAATGAAAATCTGTTGGACAATTTAATCCCAACAGATAGTAGAATAGGTAGAGAAGCATCTAAACTCAACTGTTTAATCTGAGTTCAGGGAGAAATAAGGAGTAGAATTAGATTATTTTTATGATTTTAAAAGAATAAAATGTTGTAAAAAGATTTTTCCAATCCAAGTGCACTCTAAAAAAAAATAAAAATAAAGATAAAAATGCTAGATCGCAGGGATTGGGTAGGTAGAAAGCTAGCTGATGAAGATCCATTGTTTTTATGGCTGCTAATATGTTTTCGCAGCAAGATCATCCCGCAAGAAAGGAAGGGCAACTTCCCAATGGATGAGGCATGTGTCGCCCTCTCGTAGAACACACAATGGATGTGGGCAATGTGCCCCCCACCTCCCGCAGGAAAGCGAGTCCGACTTTCTTGATGCTCTCTAAGAAGGACCCATCCCCAAGTGGAGCCACCGTTAGCCACCTATAAAATTTTTTATAGCAAAGGTGGCTAAGACTTTTTGAGCCTTCAAGGAACAAATTTTATTACTAAAAAATGTCTCCTCAAGACTCTTGAAGGCCTCTGCTGCCCTCCGTCCAAATCTTCACTACTTTTCCTTTTTATACTCGTAATTTCTGCTGATTTCATGAGAAGAAAATGCCGCAAAACCATCATTTTCCCCCTTCTCCCACTCAAAACTAACCTTCATTTTCTCCCCTTTTTCTCCATAAATCTCCTCTATTTTCATGATCCCTCTTCTTCCCTTCATGGAAATCATTTTTACAAGGTTAAGAACTCACTCTTTAGCCTTATCGAAACCCACCAACTCCTTTGAAAAACATTGAAAAATGCCTAAAAAACACATTTTTATATTATGGACTTAAGCCCCCTTGGGCTAAATCCTAACCACTTCCCCACCATACGCTTTGAGGCTGGAACCAAGCGCTAACCTTTTTCAGCGCTTATCGCATCGCAAATATCCAAGTGTGCAAGTCCTTGGGCCATTACAAAAATTCTGATGCGATTAAGCCGCGTGTTTTATAAACCCCCATCATATTCCATAGACCCATGGCCCCGCAGACGGGCGCCTATTCGCTTCAAATAAATATTTCTCGGCCAAAGTTTAAAACCTTTGGTTATATATCAAAATCCGTTGGCCTTATATTATTTTATGATTTTTCCACCGGTCCAATCTTCAGTCGTTCCGCACCATCGATCTGATCTGAAGATCGGATGGCGCGAAGTCCATCTCTCCTGTGGTCCCCACATTCCACTCACCATTCCCAAAAACCGCGTGGTTTCTATCGCACTGCCTTTGAAAGGTGGGCGGTAATTTTCGTTTGGCCGGCGATGCCATTCACTGCATGACATGCGTCCCGTGCACTATTTGAAAACCGCCGTCCATCGCGCGCTAACATTCAGATGTGGACCCGGCGTGATATGGATGCGTGCCATCCGATCTAAGGCCGCCCATCCGATGGCCATCGCTCACCGAAGATGCCCGACAGATAACCAGGCTACGACGCGGTCATTGAAGCATCTCCGCCGTCGATCTGATCTGTAGATCGACGGATCATATTTCATCACCCTGATTCATCGCTCGGCCAAACGTTCTCCGTTTTGACTTTTCACCTGTGCGATCGACGGCTCTGATTTAAATTATTCTTTCGCCTTCTCTATGACTTCCCCCAATCAATCCTGACCGTTGGATGATGCCATCCAACGACCACACTTCCCCTACACGTCCTCCACAACAATAAACCTATAAATGCATGGATTTTCTAATAGTTTTTGTATTGTGCAGGGTTTTTATGGTTTTTTACCATAACTCAAGAAATTTCAAAGGAGGAGGGTGATGATGCTCCTGCTTCCAAATCAGCAAATAAAATCCTTCGCAGGGTTTAAATTTCACGTTTTATCAATAATTCATCAGGCATTGATGCCATTCGACCCCTGTACAACCCTGCACACCAGAAAAAACCATGGATCGGGCACTGTCAGAGAGTATCAGTGACGAAGACAAAAATTTATCAGAACAGAGGGTTAAAGACAGATTTTGCGGGGATTACGGCTAAGAATGCTTATCAAAAGCCTAATCCCTGATTAAAAACACAGTTTGAAGAAAATCTTAAGTGTTTTATCAACAAGAAAGCCTCCACTGCCACAGCTGAGGAAAATTTATCCCTCTAGCTACCACGATGCCACCTGTGCCTCAAAGAATTCATATCCGAGGCCGGAGCTATTAATCAGGATCAGATATCTGCCTCACAACACATCCAAAAGATAAATTCCGTAGGCAAATTAATGACAAACATCTGCAGAGTTACTTCGACATCACATAGAGCCTCAAAGGTCAACA
Organism: Pinus albicaulis; assembly: GCA_034641835.2. NCBI lineage: Eukaryota > Viridiplantae > Streptophyta > Pinopsida > Pinales > Pinaceae > Pinus > Pinus albicaulis. Next base: position 28,813,954 of record CM076574.1, on the reverse strand, counting down.
AAAGCTCCCACCGAGCTTAAAAATATTTATGTAAAACATTTAATACAGTGTACACTCACGTAAGTTTCTTCATTGAGCCCCTCAAAGGCCAAGAAACCATTAAGTCTGTATTAATTGTAATTGGAGATCTTTTATCAGATCTCACCTCCTCTTTCTTCTATATATACTTCTGCAGAAGATGAGTGAGGGGTTGGTTGATTAGGTTGCTGAACATTCTAATGTAATTGAGCTTGATACTTCTATCTGTAAATAGTGTTCACTGGCCCTTGAAGCTTTGTTTGTGTTAGATTAGTTAGGCTGGATAGTGAAGATGATTGCTGAACTGAAAAGTTGGACCTGAGTACTACAACTGGTTTGACATCAATAACAAGTTGTTTCTTGGGATCCTGGTCTATATCACTGGTGAAGTGCCCCTTTCTTTGTTATTGTTTTCCTTCTATGTATGTCATATTTTTCACTATTCTCTGATAAAGAACAACATTTATAGAGTTAGAACCTATTGTATATCAGTAACCTTCTCTGACTGAAAAGCTTTATCTCAATGTTTTCCTCCAATTTGTTTATTTAAGAATGATTTAATACAGTTTAAGCAGTTAGGAATGCTGGAGTTCCCTCATCCTACTGTTTTCTTTAAACATTTTTCTTAAAAGTTATTTTCCTTATTTTCTTACTAAAGTTAGTCTATAAAAGTGATGGTTTGCCCTGTTTCGAGCTTCTATTCTCCAAAAGCGCATTCTCCGAAAGTTTCCCTCGTGTCGATCGAAAGGTGCACTAGGCTTAAAAGCACTTTATTTTAAAAGCACTTTATCCGATCTTAAGTTACATTTTGTCTTCTATATGTTTTCATACTTTCTCAAGGTAATTATGTGGATTAATGGATTGTTTGTCAATTAAGCTTCTTTAATACAAACCCGCTCTAAGAAGTCAATGGTTAGCCCCGCCTTGGTTGGTTTTAAATAGCTACTTAAGAGGCTTTTCATTTGACCGACTATAAATTCTTTGTGAAATTATTATTAGTTTCCACCTCTCCAACACTTTATTGTTCCCATTCCATCATTTGTTCAACACACATGTAGATGACTGCCTCTTGATCACTTTTGGTGTCGTTGCTCAATTAAAGCCCTCGTTATGACTCCGTAGCCTAATGGACTAAAAACCAGCGTTATATCTATCTTTTTAGCCAAATCTGTTCTATTTTCTTGCAACTTCTCACCTTTGAAACTCTTTGCACTTAGGACTTTCCACTCAATCCATATCCATGCTCAACCATCCAAAAACAAAACAAAACCCTCGGCCTTCATAACTAGCCTAATATCATTACCCCAAACTTCAAAGACAAATCCATCTTTGCACTTATTGAGAGATCCCTCCCGGATTCGGTATGGTTAGATCCTAGAATCCCAAAGTATTATTGAAATAATGTTGGATTCCGTAGTTAAATCCTCACTAATCGCTAAAAATCATATCTTCCTAACACCAAGAAATTAGTGAAGTATCAACTGCTTGTTTACGAATCAAATGGTAGATGGTAGAGAGGAATTTGCAGAGAGCTCTCAAGCCTAAGAGAAGAATTGTATTGTTCTCATCTTCTTTGACTTATGAAATATATAGATAACGATGTTTTTATTTGAGGCTTTCCCCAGATAAATCTTTTTGATGTGCGATTGAAATTTTTTCTCTTTCTTTTTCATGTGATTTTGCGATCCTATTTGGTTTCCACAATTTGTAAAGTAGATTCAAGTACTTTATTTTAGCATATTGCAAGATTAGTTGAATCTACATGGTATTAGAGCAGAAATCACTATAAAAAAAAAAAGAATTTATAATAAAATTTCATAAATATTATAATTTATTTATATAAAATTTCATTTCAAATTAAAACTATAACCCACTTTACTGTAATTATATGGAATTTTAATATATAAATTTCAATAAAACATAAATACATTAATAAAATGATAAATACATATGTAATTTCAACCTATAAATTTCAATAAAACACAAATATAATAAAATAAAAATAACACCCACATATAAAAAATAAAATAGAAAACGGCATCTATCCATAATCCTTTTTAATCTTTTTGCTCCCAATAATATTGTGCCTATCACAAATTACCATTATCGTATATGTCATGTTATTTTACTACATAATAATATAAAGTAAAATGGCCTTGAAATTTTGGAATCTCGACAACTATGAATTGTATATTTTGGAGCATCGGCACATGCGATGATGTTTGTGTATATTTATCGCGTGTGATAAGTGCGGGAATCAATGTAACAACTAAGCGATCAACGCGAAATAAATTTAAATTTCAAATTTCACATTTGTGTTTTTGCGTTCTATGGATGACTATGTTATGGCCCTAACGCAGATAACAACATGATGCATGTGTTTTGGACGAACCCGAAACAAATATATACTTTGCCGGAGAGCGGAAAGAATGTCAAAATGGGTGCGGTCACCGAGAAAATGTCAGATGTCAGAAATAGCTATTGGTATATTAAATTTCCTATAGCCTTGGGCAACTAATATTTTCAAGGCTATTGAGTCATTAATAAATTTTAAGCAGAGTCTTGAGAGAAGCACTTGGACATAGGCTTTAGCGGTCAACCATGTACATAATTTTTCCGGCAAACAATTTTCATTTAACTGGGATAGGTTGATGTCTCTGTACGTTATTTATCATCCATCGCTAGATGATCATCCATGAGCATGATGGATCCGAGATTTGAATTTTCTTTATATTTTCAATTCGCACGCCCATTCTATTTTGAATTTAGCTGTCTTAACTCCGCGTATCGTCTGGTAGTGCTGAGTTCACTCATTCTTTGTATTATCAATGACATCTTCATGCCATGGATTCTGCAGACGTGTGAAATCTGCAAACCTCTGAAAAGTATGTTGTGCCTCAATATTGTTCAATATATATGGGGCTTTCGCCATGACCCTGTTCATCTCTGTTGTGGCTTCGATATCTCACAACCCATTGCAGAAAGAAAGGGACAACGTTGTTCTCAGCATGAATTTGCCTAGTCCCGTCAGACTTAGTATGAACGAGATAGCACTGTTCGTTGGAATTAATGGAGAAATCCATAGTTAGGTTGTTGTTATCATAGAGATAGGATTGAGATTCTAATCATAGATCTCATGTCCTGATATTAAGGGAGTGGTTGAAACCATCCCGTTAGTGTGAGAGCCTATATAATTAAGGCTCATTTCATTCAATGTAATCAGAGTGTGTGTGAGTGTGTTTGTACACTCTCCAGGTTCTCACCTGGAGAGCCATTTTCATTAATTTAACATGGTATCGAGTCGAGAAGAATGCGTTCGCAATGCGTGAGGAGATTGTGGCTGTCAGTGAAGGTGTTTTTGAAGGCCGGGGTGAGGGCGTACAAAAGCCGTGAAGGCGTTTTCTAAGGCCGTGAAGGCATCCTCTGTGGGCTGTAGGCGTTGATGTTGGAGAATTCGGTAGTGTCTTTAGGCTTCCGATCCTGTGTCACTCATTTAAAGAGCACTGGCTCCACACTCTCCAACTGAATCGTGGAGCCAATAAATACAACCAACGCCAGTTCGGTGGAGTGGAGCAGAAGGTGGCATACTCTGCGCCTGCAGCGTGGATCGTCAGGAGCGACATGATCATACTTTGAAAAATGCGATCGGGCGATTTAAGGCTACACTATCGCCAAGAAATCTAGATCCTCTGCCTTCCCCGCACTAGAGAAAAAATGATTTGAGTGGGATTTGATTGTGGCAAAGCCTAAGTTGTTTAATCCCGCGTAAATTAAAAACAATTCCCTCAATGGACAGAAACTAGCTATCGATGCAGGCAACCCAGACGGCAGTTGACAGAGGGTCTTCATAGGATAGAGGGTCTCCATGGCGATTTCATAACACCAGATTGAGCTGCAGATTGATGCTGTTGTGAGGAGAGTCCAGCTGCAGCAGTGGACGAGTTGGGTGCGGGTAATTTGAACAAGCAGGCGATTTCTGCAAAGGGCACGATTTGCGATTGTCTGCCAGCACGTGAAGTCTGGTAATGACCAAAATATGCGGTGAATCTGTGCTGCGGAGCAATCCAGGTAAGTCTTTAGCGGTTTCTTTTGATCTGGAGGATGCTCTTATCATTGAATTGATCATTTCTGTAATACTCGGGATCCAAATACCCTAGCGCCCTGGAAGAATCTCTGAGAATAAACATTTCAAAGAAAGAGGGGTCTCCCAGTTTTGAGCAGAGAGGTGCAGAGCATGAGAGAACAATAGTTTATAGTAGTGATGAAGTAGTTGTTTTGGGGAAATCCCAGAAAATCCCGAATGAATTAGAGGTGCGAATAAATGTTTAGATCGACCCACTTTTCGAACCCCACGATTCTCATGATCGTGCTACTGGAGCAGTTAAGAGAATTGCAATTGGAGGTCGTAGCAGTCGAGACTAATGCGCGACAATTCAACTTGGAGGCTCATATTCTCATTACACAAAAGGGCGATGAGTGGGAGAATTTCAAATGGAAAAATTTATAGAGTTGTTCAGGCGCACTCGCGTTGTCCATTAATGGATGTGTCCACACTTAATATGAATGAACGAAAGAAAGAGTGTATTTTCCTACGAGGTCGAGGTGTGGAGGTGGATATAGTGCGTGCGTGGATCTGCCTGATCTTGGGTGAAATTAGCTGTGAAGGATCTGTCTATTTTTTTTGGGCTTTGAGGCATTAAATCCTTGGGTGAAATTCGTTGTTGTCTTAACTCAAATCATTGCTTCCGAGGTGAAATTATGCTTTAATTGCGTCTTTTTTTTTTTACCACAGTAAAATTCTGCTCTAATTGTACCAGCTCGCATCCGTGACCTGCTACCAATAAGTGAGCGAACTGTGAGGATAAGAGTGCCCGTGAAGCTAGGTGTGCCTCTGGATCTGCGCAGTGGCAAGAAACTATCTCTGGTCGAAGTGTTCTTCGAAGGGAGAAAATAGAAGGAGAAAATGGGTCGTCAAAGTAAATTGAAAGAGTCTCGAAGAAAATTCAGGAAAAAGCATCAACGGAGAAGTGCAAAATATTGTGTTGCAGAATTTTGTGATTTGTTTCAGGTTGACGGTGATGGACCAGCTGCTGATCAAGGCGCTAATTTGGAATTTGGTGAGATTATTAAATTGTTAATGCCAGATTTGCCATTTTTTTCAGGTATGAATTATGAAAGCTGGACAAATAAAATGAAAACAGTACTATGGAAGTTAAATCTACTGGATTATGTTGAAGATGTTTTTAATGATAGTGGAGATACAGTAGCATTAAGTCTTATAACATCTGCAGTAGATGACAATATCATATTCAGCATAATATATGAATATGGAGAGATTCCTAGTACAAAGTTTTTATGGGATGTTTTAGAAATGAAGTACTGTTTGAATGAGAGCAATGATGCTGAAGATATTGCTCTTGATAATGATCCCATGTTTTATTGTGAAACGGAAGATGCAATGATGGGTGATGCATGTGTATCTGTAATTGAAACCTGTAATGATGAAAACACATCCATTATTGTAGAACCTGAAAGTTTTCATGATGTAGAACCTGAAAGTTTTCCTGATGCAGAAATCAAGTTTGATGAGACTTATATATCTCATGATGAGTGGATCAATTTGATGATTGAAAAAGATCAAATTGATGAATTATTCTTTGGTGAGAAGGATCTCATATCTTCACATACAGATCAAATGCAGAACATGCTTGTAGCGACAGATCTGGATGAAGGCATAATTATGTCAACAGAAAAGGATGAAGTAGGGAGAGATGGTGAAATGAAAGCTCTTCTGAAGGAGCAGGAAGATGAAAATATTGGTAGGCAAGCATCAACAATAAATTTTGAAGAAGAATTGAAGTTTCTTGAAGCATGGCTTGAAACACCATGTCTTTATGAAATTAACACAGAAGTTGTTGTAATCAATGGTGAAGATGTCATCACTGATGTTCAGATGATTGACACCGAAAATAGTGAGCAGGAACAGTCTCCTATTGAGCCTGCCATAATTCTAAGAAGGATGCGAACAAGAAATCAAGGTTTCCTTCACAGGGGAAGTAATGAAGCGAAGGTACATCACTATCTCATAGCAAAGAAAGTGAAGATGAAGCCTCATCCACGAATGAACAAATATGGTCTCAGAAGCATAAAAACTAAGATGAAAACTCTGTTACCAAGTTTTTTTTATGTTTTTTTTTTTTTACCATTGTAACCCTAGCTGAGACTAGACCAGCAGGCGTATGTTATCATATGTTATTGTTCAGTACCCTTTCTCCATTAAGGGGGAGTGTTGGAATTAATGGAGAAATTCATAGTTAGGTTGTTGTTATCATAGAGATAGGATTGAGATTCTAATCATAGATCTCATGTCCTGATATTAAGGGAGTGGTTGAAACCATCCCGTTAGTGTGAGAGCCTACTTAATTAAGGCTCATCTCATTCAATGTAATCAGAGTGTGTGTGAGTGTGTTTGTACACTCTCCAGGTTCTCACCTGGAGAGCCATTTTCATTAATTTAACAGCTTCTTCATTCTGACATGCCAAAATCAAAGCTTTTGAAATTTGGGAGGCTGTGCAAGGATCGAAGATGAGGGCAAGAGATGAAAAGATGAGCAGGAAACAATGAGATATCACAACCTTGGGAGAGGGAGGATCTTCGAAAAAAAACTTGCAAGGTTTCCTGGCTAGATGCAGAAGCTGATGACAATGAGAACCTGCGATGGGAAAACAAAAAATTCCAGTACAGAATCGGTACATGGGATTTCAATGACTATTTGAAGTTTTAGGTGTACAACGACTATGGGCTCGAGGTACCAGTTAATTACAATTTTATACAAGTTGTGTGCATTAATCTTTCAGCATTCGATATAGATGTAGTTATATGTCCATTATATAGGCTCTTGTCATTAAAGCTAGAAATTTTTAAATTGTACTCACACTTAAATGGTAATAAGTCATTACCAAAATACTTATTACCAAAATTAACAAAATGCTCAAGGATTTGTAATGATAAAATAATGAGTCAATAGGCTGTTCGAGCTTCGGATTCCATGTTATTTTGCTTTATAGCGAAAAAGGATGGACAGGGTGACCCTTTGCATTTAGAGGTGACACAATCCCGATCTCACAATTGTAATCCGTGATTATGGATAAAGACAGTGTTCAAATTTTTATTTAATAAAAAATTAAATCCCGTTATAATGACTTTTTAGTAATTTTTTTGGGGTTGAGTTGTAATATTTTGTTTTTTTAAATGTATTGCTTTTTATTATTTCATAATATATTTTCCTTTATCTTGTATTTGAATTAAAGGTGCTCAATACAAATTCATATACTCTATATTCCAATTAATATTAAAATCTTGGTATTTTTCGCTTGTCATCGTAAACCTACAATATTCATATTTCAACAATAATTTAGTTTGAGTGTTATTTTCATTTATCATCAATAAACTTATAAGAAGCAAGTTATCATAAAGATAATATTGGACAATTTATATGAAAGTTTACTCATACTAATATCACAAATTTATGAAAATTTATTGTATGATGGATATAGGTGAATGAATATTGTGTGATATTAAAATTATGATTAAAAATTGGGTTTATATTAATTTCATTTATACTAATTAATACATATTTATTTTAATCATAATAATTATGAATGGATATCTCTAAGTGCTTGTATATATGTGTGTGTGTGTGTGTGTCAGGGTTATGGATGTGTTAAATCAAGGAGGATCAAATTTCTAGATGGAAAACCTCTTTTAAGGTGCAAAACTTGAAAAAAGTTTATACAAATTTCTAAATGGAAAACCTCTTTTAGGGTGCAAAACTTGAAAAATGTTTACACTTCAAAATATTTGATCCCTCTTGATGGTTGATATATCCATGGTTATAATGGATATATATTCATTCTCTCTCTATACACAATTGCATTTTTAAATGCATAAACATATTACGTCACACACTTCAATTTTGTAAACTAGACAGTTTAAATTTACAATTCTAACAAATCTCAGTTGGATTTTAGAGATCCCAACTATTAGAAGAAGAGATTCATTGGATTTTTTCACTCTTTATGATTGCATATTTCGCAGGAGAACAGTCCAAACGCTTCACTACTGTGATGGTCAATAACTTATTTCCCTCTTATCAAAAGCTTATGGAGGTAGTCTATCCAATTAGTTTTTCAATGCTACCTCTCCAATGTAATTCGCACAAGGCCCTAGTTAGTCATCTAGGGTTAGGGCATAAATTTAAAGAAAGGGAAATAATTTAAGTTGTGATGACCATTAAGGATTTTACGACTAGTGCTTGGCCATTAAGAGGTCAGGAGTGATGAAAATTTTCAATATCGACAATTTTCTACCCAAGGATACCTAAAAGGGAAATTTCTCTAGCCCTTTTAGATATTTATACTTCATAAAGATGTGTTAATAGATTTTCAAGGATGAATATGCAACAATACTCTAGGAACATTCATTCATTCATTATCAAATAAGCAACACATGCAAAAATTCCCAATAGTTAAAATCTAAAATGCCAATTTTAACAATTGGGGCACATTAATAACCATTACATATTATTCCATGCATTAGACATTAGTATATTTCACAAATTTTATCATAAATGGCACTTACATGATAGTGAAGAGTATATCCATCCATAAAAATGCCATCAGGAAGCTCCAAAGATGAGACAAATTATCCAAACATCAAAACACATTCATAAACATCCGAAATAGTCCATAAATTGCAGATTTGAATTCTCTCAAGCAAGGAGAAAATCCCAGTCATGATGGTTTTCAATGAGACTAAGTCTCATGTATTTATACAAGAGCTAGTAGTTCGAATTTCTAAATAGCAAGCCCCTAAAGTGTCAAAATAAGGTGACAAACCCTTCGTTACAAGCCAACCAAGATAGTTTAAACATTAATAATTATTTTATTTCTCCTTTTAGCCAATTTCATCCATGCGAGGTGCTTTCCAATGCTAGGGTTGAGGCCTCTTGTGCTCAATGTGTGGGATTGGGCCTCAAAAATGATGATGAAGAATGACATCCCCTCCATATGATGCAAAACTTATCTAAACCTCTATTTGAGCTTTGTGGGCTCTAAATGGGTCCACTGGGTCACTAAGTGGCTCATAGTCAAGTTGATGATCCATTAATGAGGGCTAGAAGATGACATAGGCCCTCCAATGTCTCCATAGGAAAATAAGAATCGATTAAATAAAATATATTCCTATAATTCAAAATGGTTTTATTGATTCTAAATATTAAATACTTGAAAACTTTATATTATTTTGCAGCATTTATACCTCATTTTTCCATGGGCTCCTCTATGTGGGATTTCATTGAAACCCATAAACACCGCCCAAAAAAATAGGATATCCCAATTAAAGGAAACACTCTTATAACTTGGAGTGGGTACACTCGAAGAGATCGACATGCCTCCTAGACCATAAGACTCAAAGCTAGAAATCAAGAAGACTCTATTGTTATATACTTCACCCCTCAAAAGAGGAGTGGGATCGACGAGATATTTCACTGGCCTGACCACTTCATCAACAAATGGTTGGGTCAATTGTTAAGAAACCATAATAGGTTAAGGAGTAGAAGAACCTACAAACACAGACCACAACCTTTGTACCACATAAATCTCACGGAAAAAATGAGGAAGATGATCTCCCTTTCATATCTCACAAGGGAAATTAGGCTTAAATATTTTACGCTTAGGTTTCTGATCAACATTAATGCCCCCAGCATGACTAGCAATGGTTAGTGGAGGGTGTCCAACATGACTTGCAGAGGTTAGAGACTCTTTCCTAAGAGAGAGAGCACTTGTGCCCTCATCTTGACTCACAGAAGAAGGTGAGTCATCAACAACATTACTCATAGATGTAGGTGACACTATCTAGTATGGTTGCCAGTGACTAGAAGTATTCCCCCAACATGGCTTGTAGTGGCTAAAATCTCATCTCCAACATGACCAACAGAGGTTGTTTATGATTAATGGAGAGAACTCTTCTTCTTCTTATTCCTCCTCTTTCTCTTCTTTTTATATTTCTTTTCAGTTGAGTAGCACTGCTCTCGTCTGGTGGGAGAGAAAGCTTCAAAAAGGTAGTACACATTTGGGTAATGTACATTCCTCCTGGTCTAATTTTATTTCTGCACTGAAAGATAAATTCTATCATTTGGGCTTTTGACAAAATGCTTTAATGGAATGGACATATTTGAGGCAAGGAAACGGCCAAAGTGTGCAAAGTTTCACAGAGGAATTTAGGAAATAAGATTTAAACATGGCCATTCCATTATATTCACCTGAGACTGTAACAAATTATATTGGCGTACTACATAGTTATATCTTGAGCGTTCTTTATTGTAGTTTGAGACTACTACTATTGATGCAGCCAATGTGAAGGCCATCCATATTAAAAGCAGGGGTAAACATGACATGGGGGATCATCCCAATAAATCATCATCCATGGCATTATGTCGGGGACTCCATATTTGTATGACAAGAAAAAAAAATTCTTCTGACATGAAAACAAATACAATCTCACGAAAGGTGAGGTGGAGTATATTGTAAGGGATCATCATGTGAATATCAATGCAAATATTGTTAGTGTAGTTCAAATGAAGAGGTTGATCAACTTCAACAAAGGTTTCATTCTCATGGTTGTGAGAGCAAAGGATGCAAAAGCATGTGAAACTTTCCAATATTGTGACCTTGCTCACAAGAAATAATTATATGATATTGTTTCTGACGATTGTGGGTTTTTTCAGGAACCAAGTGGGTTACCTTTAGGATCAAAGTGTACACTTTATCACTTATAGGATTTTCACTAAGACATTTTACAATGAGGAGATGCACAGTACAATGGATAATTTGTTCCAAATTGGAGAAAAAGTAAAGAAAACCTTTTCCAATAGTCTTGTTTAATTTTCATATCCAATCCAAGGTTGGCTCTAAATCCTGGATACAGTGGTTGGGATTCTAAAATCTTGAATATCCAAATCTGAAGAGTTTATGGTGTTTGTACACGGAGACCAAATTATAAGTCACAAAGAAATTTGGGATCAAGTTTGTGATATTTGGAAAGTGTTTCTATGAACTTGGATGTGATTGGATGTTTTTGAGATATCTTTTGGGATTCCATATCTCTAGCATTGAATTTTTTAAAGGAAAGTAAACAAAAAATTATTGTAATATGGTATTGAGATGGAATCTTTTCAAGGTGAGAAAATAATATAGATTAATTAAGGTGCAATACAGATGCATTTTTCTTATAAAAAGAAAACAAATTTTTATTTTTTAAGCATAAGAAACAATGATATTATGAACATGATTAATCAAATCCAACAAGATGTTTCTATTTTTAGTTGTGAAATCAAAATCCAAGGACAATTTTTGATATAACTATTTCTTGTTGAGATGGAAACTTGTTTTTTGGAGAGTGAATAAAAAAAGTCAATCTAGGACCTCTTGGATTAGGTAGCCATCAAGGTGAGCCTTAGTTTCTCTTCTTTCTTATCTTCAATATGCTCAAATTGTGATTTTTGTGAACATGGAAGTAGTGAAAGTGTTAGTTTAAAGTCTCTCTTTAATCTAATTGAAACATTTTCCATCCTTACTTTAGTCATCACTTCATTAATTAGTTAACATTATGAAAGCATAAGTGAAGTTATAATAAAAAATTTAATGTTGTCTATGTTGAAATATTGTAACATCATATTATGTATAAATTGTGCATACACAACTTGCAAATTCAAAAATCACAACAATAATATTGCATGCACAAATTTAATCTATTGTTGTGTATTAATACAAATATTTAATATTAAAATGACATATCAACTAATATCCATACATAGAATTAATATGGTTTGATGCTCAATTTGTTTTACAAGCAGCCTTATTTATTAGTTTCCTTGAATTTGAATAAATACATCATCTGAAGTGATATGTTCACACTCTTTTACTTGTCTCAACCAAAATGTTTGACTCATGTAAGAGTGAACACTATGACTCAAAAAAACAAAATGCTACTATTTATATATATGGTTTGCCACATCTCCTCTCTCATAGTAAAATATCATGGAAATATAAAATATGATCGAAGACAAATGATTGTTTGATTAAACATCCTTCTTGGTTTCTAAATGCAATTCCACTTTTGTCCTTTTTGAAATTTATTTTGGGTGGTGTGAAAAATACCATGCTTCTTATAGATGTTCATGTTCCTATGATTCTTCTAAGAAAAATTAAAAGTCATTTATAAATGGCTTAAAAAATTATCAAAAATAATAAAACACAAATAAATTAAAATTGAACAAAATATTAAGCATGTCAATTTACCTTACATGTTTAATTACATTTATTCATTCAAGTAAATTATCTAAATCACTTCTAATATTTATCGTGATTTTTAATTATATTAGAATAAATCAAAAAACACATCATATTATTGATGATTTTATCATTAAAATTTTATGTAATTGAAATTTTGTATTAACAACTACATTCATAAAATAATATATAAATTCACTTAATATATAATAATTAAATATATCAATCTTTATTATTTTCATCCAAAAGTAAATATTCATCTTTAATTACTATCAACTCAACCAAAAATTACCTTCGGTATCCATTATTGATAGGCTTTAGCCCACTCGGAAGAACTAATGTTATCGATGATGAATGTTAATCCATTACCATTAGACCGACAGTATTGGCCGGAAAAATGAAGCACACGTTTGACGTTGTAAGACTTAAAATTTCATAAATGTATTAAATAGCGTATAGCCTTGTAAATAAGGATTTACGGGCCGGTGAGTCTTATTTCAGCTGCCATAGGCCCACGGACGCGTTCAGGCAGCTGATGCCCACCGATGGGTATGTAGACCATCGGTGGCGGTAATCAGCTGCTCTGGCCGCATTAATGAGCCCATAGCAACTGAAATAAGGCTCGGGAGTAGGAGGCAATCTGAATAAAACTACACAATGACTGGAATAAGTCAAGACTTTTTCTGACATCATAAAATCCGAATCTCTAGAGTGTCCACTCTTAGAACTTCACAATAAAAACGCTTTCGGCTTAATTAATAATTTTTTTCATAAAAAATAAAAAATAATTTTATAAATTTTGACATTGTTAAATTTAAAAAAATCTAGAGTGTCCACTCTTAGAACTTCACAATAAAAACACGCTTTCGGCATAATTAATAAAAATTTTCAAAAAAATAAAAAAAATAATTTTATAAATTTTGACATTGTTAAATTTAAAAAAAATTATCATCGCTGCTGTCCAAACTAATAGTATTCAACTCATTACCACATGAGCAGGGGCATCATGGATAATAATAATATATATAAAACAGCACAAAGCTAATATATACCTATTTCTATTTTGGCTTAATTAATAATTTTTTTGATAAAAAAATAAAAAAATAATTTTATAAATTTTAACATTGTCAAATTTAAAAAACATTATCGTCGCTGACTAAATTAATAGTATTCAACTCATTACCACATGAAAAATCGATGTGTATTCTCGAGAATAACAGTTCAACAGCAGTACACGAATTTCAAATCAATCACATTCATTTAACTACTCTCTCAAACGTTCGAATGGCGAAAGTCAATTATTTACCACTTGTGATTCTATGGGTTGGATTTTATATGCGCTATGACAAATGCGGATGAGGATTTGGCAATCAATATTTCGTAAGCTATAGTATGTTTAATAGCTCAGTAATAGAATCTGACGGTACTCATGGCTATCCATCCATTCAGCCATGGGATCATCTAGCAATGCTGCATGAATTTTTATTTTTTTGCCGATTCGACCATTCTTATTCTTGCAGGCGTCATAATTGGTGATAGTTGATGCAGTTAATGCAATGGTGGACCATTGGTGGTAGTTGATGCACTTAATGTGATGGTGGACAAGACCGCTCTTACTCGCAGATGTAGTTAATGTATGACAACTAGTATGGCAATACCTCTTTTCAAGGGCGGTGACATCAATAATCCCTCCAGTTATAGAACCATAATGATAAATATCTTGTTTGCAAAGTTATTTGGAAGCATGTTAGAAAAGAAAATTAGCAAGTGGGCAGAAGAAAGAGATAAAAGGAAACACAGGTTTTAGACCTAAACATTCCACAGTTGATCATTGTATAAATTTAAGGCATATCATTGAAAAAGTTTGGGAAAAAAGAAGAAGAAGTTTTTTGTTGCTTTGTTGATTTCAGAAAAGCCTTTGACACGGTTCCTAGGGATAAGCTTTGGGACAGAATGGAGGAACTCGGGGTTCCCAGGCATTTGAGAGCAGCTGTGCATAGGCTGTATGAAGAGGTGAAAGTCAAAATTAGAACTTCTGAAAGTTTTAGAAGCGATATTGGGGTCAAGCAAGGTTGCCCATTGTCACCTACCATTTTTTGGTTATATATTGACAAGCTTGAAGAGTGGCTAAATTCGCAAGGGGGTGACGGTATCCATTTTGGCAAGTTCGTTATAAGGCTTCTTTTGTACGCAGATGACCTTATATTGATTGCTAAATCGTCTCTTGGTTTGCAAGAGCACATATGTTCCCTTGAGAATTTTTGTAGAAGGGTGGGGATGTAGGTCAATATTATTAAAACGAAAGTAGTGGTTTTCTCTAAGAAAAGAAAGCATAACCAGCGTAAGTTCTACTTTGAAGGCAACATTCTGGAAGAAGTTGTAGACTACAAATACCTCGGAATTGACTTCAACAGAAATTTAAGTTGGGATGGTTGTAGGAAGAAAAGAACTTTAGGGGGTTGGAAAGCATTTTATGCTCTTCAAAACAGGTGTAGAGAGGCAGAGCTGTGGGACTGGAAAACCACTCTAACTCTTTTTGGGCTTCTAGTGATACCAGTTGTGAAATGTGGGCCAACAGCACAACCGAGATGCAGTGGAAATAAATTGAGAAAATTCAAAAGCGTTTGATTACAAACAAATTCAAAATTAAAAGCGTATTTCCTTATGCTATCCTCTTGAGTGAAACATGGGCTGCTCCTATTGAAGCAATTTCTATGGTGCGAGTCATAAGGTATTTGAAAAACACTGAGCAAATGTAAGAGGGTAGATGGCCTAAGGTTTTGTTTAGTGACAGATTGTGCAAAAGAAAGAAGACTTGGATGCAACAAAATAACAAATGGTTTAGTAAATGGGGCATTTTCTTGAGCATGTGTCCTACAAACAGTGAAGAGATAAAAACTTTTGTTATGGATAAGTTCCACAAACGTACTTGCGAGAAAGCGCTAGAGAGAAAGAAGAAGTACTACATTGAAGGGTTTAACCCCACTCATAACCATCAGCAAAAGGCTTACATAGGAATCAATATTTCTTGGAGATCTAAAATTCTTATTGCTCAATTAAGAAATAATTCTCATCAACTATGTTGTGAAATAGGGTGCTGGAAAAGGCCAAAAGAAATGTGGGAGGAAAGAGTATGTATTTTTAGCTCTTCTGGAAAAGTGGAAACAAAAAAACATTTCATCTTATAACGTGAGGCCTTCAAAGACAACAGGGAAAATTATGCAGGTATTCTGGCAGCTAGTTCTTAGGATAATCTATTCAGCGAAAATTTTGTCAAGACACTGGGAGCGGTTATTGTAAAACTTCACAGGAAAAAGGCCGAATACAAAAGCCAAATGGAAAATCAATCTGTCCCATAAGCTATTTTTAGCCTCGTGGACGTTAAAAATACTTTCTTTCTTTCTTTCTTTCTTGTAAGTACAGGTAAGATTTCAAACAAAGTAATGACACTCAAAAATTTTGAAACTAAATCTAATTTACATTATATCATGGACTTCAAAATGTAGGGAGTTTAATTTATTTTGGGTGCAAAATCAATAACAAAATTTAAATATAAGAAAAGAAATAATAATAATTTATTTTGCTTTTCAATTACTTTTCACTACCCTTGAGTTAAAATGAACAATTATTTCACTCATACAAATCCTCGATTCTATTTAGGTTAGAATTGTGGATAGTGGAAACCCTTGGACCAAGCTATGACAAATGATGAAAAAATAGTTAGTAAATGAAGAAATATACATGGAGTACACTCTATTCTGAGTTAATTATTTGCCTTGTCACATTTGATGTGAGAGGATGAAAAGTAGTTGTTTAATAAAGTGTAAATCATGTTTATAATTTTCACCATCGTTGAGTTAAAATGAACAATTATTTTACACTCGTACAAATCCTCGATTCTATTCATGTTAGAATTGTTGATAGTGAAAACGCATTGGCCGAG